>CABHPH010127935.1:0-27546 GCA_902168325.1 Peromyscus nudipes | reverse complement strand
TTTTTTTTTTTTTTTTTTTTTTTTGAGACAAAGTTTTTCTATGTATCCTTGGCTGTCCTGGAACTCACTGTATAGATCAGACTGGCCTCGTAGCTCACAGAGATACCTCTGCCTCCCAATGCTGGGATTTAAAGGCATGTGCCACTATGTCCAGCCGTATAAGTATTTTTAAAAATTATTTATTTTTATTTTATGTGCATTGGTGTTTTGTCTGCATTTATGTCTGTGTATGGGTGTCGGATCTCCTGGAACTGGAGTTACAGACAGTGGTGAGCTGCCATGTTGGTGCTGGGAATTGAACCTGGGTCCTCTCAGAGCAGCCAGTGCTCCTAACTGCTGAGCCATCTCGCCAACCCCTCATGAGTATTTAATGGGCCTGCTATGTCTAGACTTGACAGTGTGCTGGAGAAATGAGTGAACAAAATTCCTTTGAAAGGGCTTGCAGGTCACTGACGTTATAATTCTTGCTTTACCACTAACAAGCTGTGAGGCCTTGGATAGGACACAGTATTTCAGTTTTGTGTGCCCTAGTTCCTTACCTGTAAAATGGGATTAACAATGGTGTACACCTCATAATCTCATAGAAATGTTACTAAATAAACAATATTTGAAAAGAGCATATGTAGCATATTCCCTGGCATGTAGTCAGCACTTTTAGGGAACACACACACACACACACACACACACACACATTAATCACTTGGGCAAAGGCAAATAATACTATTCATTCATTCATTCATTCATTCATTCATTTATTTATTTATTTATTTATTTATTTTGAGGCAGGGTTTTACTGTGTTGTGTAGCCCTGGCTATCCTGGATCTCACTCTGTAGACCAAGCTGGCCTTCAGCTCATAGAGATCCATCTGCCTCTGCCTCCCAAGCTGGGATTAAACGTGGGAGCCACCACCGCCTGGCTAATGCTATTTATGGCATTCGTTATTTACTCAAATGCCATGGAAAGAATACACTAAGATATTTGGTCAGAGCTTGTGGGGGAGGGTGTATTGAAGGGAGGTGCACATTATTTGAAGTGTCTTAGGCTATGACCACTCTTTTAATACAAAAATTCTTTTTACGTAATATTTGTTTGTGTGCCTTGGTGTTTACATGAAAATCAGGACAACTTACAGGAATTTAGGTCTGTTATGTAGATCCCAGGGATCAAACTCGGGTCATCAGGCTTGACAGTAAGTACCTTTACCTGCTGAGCCATTTCACCAGCCCTCCATCCTCTTTTAAAAACTTAGGGCATGTGCTTTTAACCTCAGCACTCAGGAAGCAGAGACAGAGGAGTTTGAGGCCATTCTAGTCTACATAGTGAGTTCCAGGACAGCCAAGGCTCTGTAGAGACACCATGTTTCAAAAAACAAAAACAAAAAAGTATTTCAAACTTTAAAAAATTAAAGAAATGAAGATGGAACACTTGATATTTTACCGCTTGCTTTATTTGCGTGTATGCATGCTCTTTTTAACTCTGAACTGCTTATGATTAAGATATTTGGAACATTTCCCGCTAAATACATTTGTGTCTATTTTCTGTGACTACAGAAGTAGCCTAGGAATCAGTGTCTGAAGTTGATCCTTCTCTGACAGATCCTGCCACCTTATGTAGTACTGCCTCTGTTTGGTATGTGAAGCCTAGTCCACAGATGGTTTCTTCAGCTTTCTGTAACCTTGCCTGTATACCACTGATATTTCTGAGCAACACCCGGCTGGAACATTCTTTTTAAAAAGTATGTGTGTGTGTGTGTGTGTGTGTGTGTGCGCGCGCGCAGGTCAGAGGGTAACTTGGGTGACTTGGTTCTCTCCTACCTTGTGGCTTGGCGGTAAGTGCCTTTACCTGTTGAGTCTTCTCATTGCCCAGCAACAGTATGTATTCGTTATTAGACTGAGGTTGTATACTCTTGGTTGCACTATGTGGGGTATGCCTCTCAGTCATACCCTTAGACAACATTAATTATGACAATCTGGTATTGCTTAATTTTCTGATTGTGGTTTTCATTCTACCTTGTGACTATATGTACTATTGTGGGAAGATATTTTAAAATCATCTAAATATCCTCCCTCATCTTCATTCTCATCTCATTTTTACCATGTGATTGCAAAAATAATGGCTTTCCAACTCTTGTTTGCACTTGGGCCCTTTAAAGATTGCTATAATTCAGTTTTGAGTAGCTACTTTTGTAATTTTGAGAACCTGTTCACTGTTCTTCCACACAGGATGGCTCAGCAGCAGGCCTTGCGGTTCCGAGGCCCAGCTCCCCCACCAAATGCAGTGATGCGAGGCCCGCCACCTCTCATGAGACCTCCTCCTCCTTTCGGCATGATGAGAGGCCCTCCTCCACCACCCAGACCCCCCTTCGGACGGCCTCCTTTCGACCCTAATATGCCACCAATGCCTCCCCCAGGAGGAATACCTCCACCCATGGGCCCACCACACCTCCAGGTAAAGGATGTAGAGGTTGCCATTGCTTACTTGGCATCAGTATCAATTTTATATATAAGTTTTGCCTTAAAAACTTGATTCTGTTTATTTTTGTTTAAAGATTTTTCTTTGTTTTATTATTATAAGTTTTGCCTACATGTATGTGTATGTGTGCCAGATGCCCACTGAGGCCCAGGGTGCCCCATACCCTGGATCTAGAGTTGGAAGCCACTGTATGGATGCTGGAAACCAAGCCATCTCTCCAGCCCCTAAAGATTGAATTTCATTTTTTAAATTTGTGTGTGTGTGTGTGTATGTGTATGTGTATGTGTGTGCGCACGTGCATGCACTGGCCAGAAGAGGGCATCAGATCCCTCCTGATACTGGAGTCAACAAGCAGTTGTGAACCACTGGACATGGATACTGGGAACCACACTTGGGTTCCCTGGAAGAGGCGCAAACATTATTAACCACTGACTTCAGTTCCTGGTGTTTTTTTTTTTTTTTTTTTTTTAAGACAAATTTTCACTCTGTAGCTCAGACTGGCCTTGAATTTACTGTGATCCTCCTGCCTTAGTTCTTCAATGCTGAGATTGCAAGTGTGAAACACCTCATCCAGCAAAAATTCAAGTTTGAAATACTTTGCACTTAGAGAAAATGACAGCTAAGGAGACAAATGCTACTGTTGTTCCTTAAGTTATTAATATGGGAGGGAGAAGAGGGATTTGGGTGGTGGCAGAAGCCTACCGACACACCCTGCCCTAATGACTAGTTTGTATTTCTCCTCAATAACTTGGCGAGTTCTCTTCTGTAACCGACTTCAATATGGGAAAAGACTTTCAAATCTTTATGTACTGACTGGAGGATATTTCTCTTTCATGGTTTATATTGCTAGCAAGTATATAGTAGATGTATACTGTAAAATATTGAGTAGTTTTCCACTGTAGAAATGATGCCTAGGGTAGAATTTGGAGAATGATAATAGATTGGGATTTAAGTTTTTTTTTTCTTTCTTTCCTCAAATCTTGTGGTATTAGAAAAACATTTATTATGGTGTTTTGTTTTTTTTTTTTAATTTGATGGGGACTTGCTGTTTAGCATAGGCTGCTGGACTTGAATTCACTGTGTATCCCAGACTGGCCTTGAGCATGCAGTAGTTCTCCTGCTTCAGCCTTTGGGTGCTGGGATTGTTGACATGCACCACCATATAAAATATGCTAAACTCGTGTTTTAACTGGAGGCTTATCTATAAGTGATGTGGTATTGTATTTACTTGAAGATTACAAAAATCCAGTTTCTTAGTGACTATACATTTACTATGTACGTTTGATCTAGTGCAGTTGATTAAAACTGTTAGTTGAATATTAATTACAGTGTGTACTCAGTACGTGTGCTCCTCTAGTAAGGATTCAGTGTGGGTGACATGTCTCAAATGCTGTGATGCTGCTTTTAGTCTTGATGGATAATTGTGTTGCTTTACATTAAATCCTCTGAATTATTTGTAGCTGAGGGTTATGAGACAATAGGGTAGATCTTTTTTTTTTTTTTTCTTTTTTCGAGACAGGGTTTCTCTGTGTAGCTTTGGAGCCTGTCCTGGATCTCACTTTGTAGACCAGACTGGACTCAAACTCACAAAGATTCGCCTGGCTCTGCCTCCAGAGTGCTGGGGTTAAAGGCGTGCGCCACCACCGCTCAGCTGGGTAGATCTTTTATAAATGGAGTCTGTTGGTGCTGGAAAGACATGAGCCTATGTAAGGAACAGAAACAAGTTCAAAGCAGGTGTAGGGCAGGGAGTACTTTCAGAAAAGTGGGACTCAGTCCCCTTGTCCAACTTAAGGTGCTTTTGGTAATTGAATTTTTATATTAGATTCAAATTATAGAGAACATCTTTTTATCTTTGCTCAAAATGGCAGACCCAATGTTCATTATATTTACTTCTGAAACTAATGTACAGTGCAAACTTAGTTGAAGACTCCTTCATTATGCTGAAGTTACCAGGCCTGAGTATCAGAAGAAGCTGCAACTTTTCTTGCTTCTGATACAGCTTGGTGTGGGATCTTGTTAGTAGTCACTAAAGAGGATGGTGGAGGAATTTTCAGGTTCTGTTGACTCACAAGAGTGGTGTCCTATATGCTGGGTTGATTTCTAAGCTTTCCACTAAAAGGTGTGATGAGAGGCTTGTGCAAGGGCTGAGTCCAATTCCCCGTGCCAAGACCAGACCAGACCAGAATAAATGAAGCCTGAAGATAGAGTGGATAATTGTTTTCTGTATTTGTGAAACTCACTTGAAGCATAAATCTAATTAATCTTATCAATAAAAACCAGGAGTCAGATATAGGGGTAAAAACCTGAAAGATCAGAGAAGCAGGGGAGCAGCCACAGTCACTTCCTACCTCACCAGTTTCTCCAACCAAAAGGGCTGAGATCCTATCTGAGCCCTGCCTTACCACTTCCTGTCCCTCTCTCTACAGTCCTCCAAACCTCTATGGTTAACTAGTGGCTAGCTCCACCTTCTGACTCCAAGCAAGCTTTATTTGTCAAAACACAAACAAAATATCACACAACACTTACTGACATTTAAAATGAGTTTTATTGCTACTGCATTAAAAAATAGGATGGGAAAATATGTTTTTAACTACATTTTTGCTTGAAGTAAAAAATAATAAGGGTTATTGCTGTGTGATTTTGTAAAATAATGTTTATTATTAGTAACTGTGGAGGAGTTTAGGTCATGGATAAGCGTAGTATTTAAACATAGGGGCTTGAGATGTAGCTCAGGAATAGAACACTTACCTAACATTCACAAGGCCCTAGGTTTGACCCCTACCACAACAAAAACAAAAACATGAAAAAAATCAACAGAATATTTAAAAATCAATTTTTTTCTTTTAAAGTAACCCAGTGTATGAAAAATGCAATGAAATATAAAGTTTACTCATGATGGCATAACCTAGAATTAGCTCTTGTCAGTATTTTGACATTCTTGTTATTATTTTTATTACAGATTAATAATTTTGCTCATGCAGTAGCTAGATGTATTTGAACAGACAACTGTTTGCTTTTGTAGTTCTTTGCTTTTGTGTAGAGGTAGAATTTAATACTAACCTGAAGGAAGAAATAAGATCGTTTATAAGTGACCATAACTGTTGTTGTGCATTCACAGAGACCACCTTTCATGCCTCCACCCATGGGAGCTATGCCTCCTCCTCCGGGTATGATGTTCCCACCAGGAATGCCTCCTGGGACTGCTCCTGGTGCTCCAGCACTGCCTCCCACTGAGGAGATATGGGTAGAAAATAAAACTCCAGATGGGAAGGTAAATTACAAAATATACTCAACTTGTTATTTCCGTGGTGGCAAAGTAGTGAAAATTTGGTAGATTGAGATTCTAGTACCTCTGTGCATTAAAATTGAGCTTCAAGCGGGGATTAGGGTATGACTCCAGAGGAGCTTGCTGCATTAGATTTTGCTGTAGTTACAAGGTTGCATGGAGGCTTGCATTTTCAGTGATGTGTCACAGATTCTCAAAACCATCTCTAGGCTTGGGAACCATCAGTAGGGATCGTTGTGTCGTTGACCTCGTAGCTTAGACTGCAGTGAAAGGATCCAAAACTAACAGGAGAAGGGGTCTGAGCAGGATAGGAGGAAAAATAGACCTGAGCTTCCCAAAGTCCTTTTAGGAATGAGACTGTACATGCTTAATTTTCTTCAGAGTAGAATGGTGACCACACATGAGAAGTTTTTCTAGCAGCAAGTTCACCTGAACCTAGAGGTTTTCTTTAGATGGTATAGTACCATCAGTCCAGCATAAACAAAATTCCACACTCCCACAAGGAGAACAGGCTTTCAGCATGAGCTGCATCATTTGCATACACAGTTTAGGCACAGTGCACAATTCTTATTAGGAAGAGGGGGTGCAGTACTCTCAAGTCCAGTTCTCACACACTAGCCAAAGGCCAATTTTGTCAGCAAGGCTTTCTTGTCTTAGGCCTTCTTTGTTAACTTCCTTTGCAAAATACTATGTTAGCTTTCCTTTTTTGTTTTATAGAAACATAGACTCATAATACATGAATATTGTGTAACTGTCTCTAAAGCTACTTTAAAATATCTTTTAAGACAAAATGTAACTTTTTTTTTAATATCAGATTTTGTGATTACTACTTTTTTCCCTTCCTTTGCAGGTTTATTATTATAATGCTCGGACACGTGAATCTGCGTGGACCAAGCCAGATGGAGTAAAGGTTATTCAGCAATCAGAACTGACACCGATGCTTGCAGCCCAAGCGCAGGTTCAGGCCCAGGCCCAGGCGCAGGCTCAAGCCCAGGCTCAGGCTCAGGCTCAGGCCCAGGCACAAGCCCAGGCTCAAGCCCAGGCCCAGGCCCAGGCTCAGGCCCAGGCCCAGGCCCAGGCCCAGGCCCAGGCTCAGGCTCAGGCTCAGGCTCAGGCTCAGGCACAGGCACAAGCCCAGGCCCAGGCCCAGGCTCAGGCTCAGGTCCAGGCACAAGTGCAAGCACAAGCAGTAGGCGCTCCCACCCCCACAACCAGTAGCCCAGCACCTGCAGTGTCTACTTCAACACCGTCGTCTACCCCATCCTCTACCACAGCCACCACGACAACTGCTACTTCGGTTGCACAGACAGTGTCAAGTGAGTACTGGCCTAGTGTGTGGGTATTTAGGGGTGTGAAAACCAAATCCTGTAGTCTAAAAAGGTAGTTTCTGGCATTACCCTTGACATTATTTAAAATACGTTTTGACATTAAAATTTCTGAGTTAGAGAAAATTGGGCATTTGTAAGAGTAGAAGAAATCTGCCCAAGTATAGTTCATGCAGTTAAGCTGTAGAAGTGTACTTATTTTAATTGACCAGACACTAGTGACAAATGCTGTAGGAGTTACAAAATTAAGTGTGTTGGACCTTACTTTACAGTTTTCTAATTGAGGCTTGAACAAAGGTCAGCAGGTGAGGACTGATGTAGTTTATGGGATTGACAGGGAAGTTCTGAGGCAGGACAGTTTATATTGGTTAATAGACTGTTTAAGAGCAAGCCCAGGGGATGGATAGTTTTAAAAATCAGGCAGATGTTCTGGAATGTTCTTTAAGTAGCGGGTCTGGGTGTTGTTGAAGGCAGAAGACTTTCTTAGGAATTTTTCTGTAATCTCTTTTAGAAATGGTGGGTCCTGGAGTAAGTTATACCTAAATGCAGTGGGGATTGGCTTAGAAACACTAAGGAAAGAATTTTCAAGTATATGATTACATCCTAAGACTTAGAACTTTAAAAAAGTAAAAGTGAGAATGTATACATATCAGATGTAAGGGCTGAAGACAGATTTTTTTAAACAATTATTCTGTGTGTTGGTGGTATCAGTGCAAACAGACTGAGCCCAGATTATTGAAATGATCTTGATGTGATCATTGTTAATACATTGCACTGACTTGTTTTCTTTATGGGGTGGTTGGTATTCCTATTGTTTACTGTCTGAACAATGAATAAAAAAAAATAAAACCACACTTTGCTTGGTAGCTTCAGAAACTTGGGAATTGGTAGTGTAAGAAATCCTGAAATATGTAATCAGAATGGATTCAAATTAGAATTAAACTTATTGATTGAAGAAGTAAGGTATATGTATAGGCATATGTGTCTCCACCTTCTCCCCAGCCCTGGTGATTGAATTCATCCTGGAGACAGTTTTTAGACATTATTTAGGTTTTTAGACAAACTGGGGGAAATATATGAAACAGGAAAACGTAGGTCTTTTACCAGTGTAAGATGTAAATGGAAGGAAAGTTGTGCTGACTGACTGTATTGTGATCTTCAGCTTATGGTTTTTATGCTTGAGGGGCCAAGGCAGAAACGTGCCAGTGATTCATGGAGTACATGGTGGTGGTAGAGGGAGCAGGGTATTAGACGCAGTGTAGCACTGTGCGGAGGCTCCTGTTGCTTAAGGTCTCTGATGGCTTGGGAAGGGTGGTGCTTGGTTTGCCTTGAGGGATGTGGTTATGTAGGTATTTCAGTTGCCCTGTGTGTGCTCCGTTGTTTGTAAGTGCCCCTCTCCTTCCTGCTCTAATCATCCCGAAATCTAAACATAAGGTAACAAAGTCACACTCTCTTGGCTGCATTTGAGGACCAGTTTTTATGTTGTGTGTCTGAGTATTCTGTCTGGTACTGTGATTCTAGTCGCACTGTTTCTCCACCTTCTGTACTTCCGTACATGGTCACTTGTTCTTGTTAGAATCCACACGTGTGGGGTGAGACAGAGAGCTTTAGCAGTTATTTGAGCACATGGAACTTGTAGGAACTTGCTCATTGATTGGTGTTACTCTTCCAGGTTCCTCTGACTCTGGCATTGCCTTTATCCTTTTCCTCAGATTCGTTATCTCTAAGCAAGTTCAGAATACCCTGCTATGGAGAGTAGGAGTGAGTTGAGTGAATACTTTTTGCCATCTCCTTGATTGCAGTCTTTTCTACTTGAACTTTTATGTCCCTATAAACTCATTTTTCTGGCATTGGTGCTTTGAACCATAATTTTAGTAATATGAATACAGTAATACTTTAAAATTTAGTTTTGTAAACTACAGTATAGATCTGGGTATATGGGAGTAAACATTCAAACCACTTATTTTACTTGAAGTTTTGCAAAGCTCATTTTTTGCGAGTTTATGGAAACTGATCATGAAGTCAACTTCTCAGGGAAATTGGGAAGAATTAATATGCTTTCAGACATTGTAGTGGTCTACAGTTGCTGAATGGTGTATCTATGGGACTGGGCAAATGTTGCATGTTCTTTGTATTTTTCACACTGTTATAAATTATATTAATATGATACTGTACCCTAAGGCTAGGTCTATGCTAGACCAACAATTCATTCCTGGGCCCCTGAAGATACTTGTTTGGCCCGGCTGTCTATTTAGCCAAGGTGAGTTCCTCATTGACAAGTATGAAATTACTCACATCTTCCCAGCCTAAGTGAGTGTTTCAAAATTTTTAGAAGGTAGAAGATGGTAATGCACAGATTTTTGTTGTCAGGTGGACAATACAGTTCGGTAGTTTGTATTCAGCTCTGTGCTTTTATTTAAAAATGAAGTTGCTTAAAGATTGGGAAAGCACTGTTATTAATTTGGCAAGTTTATTCTTAGTCTAATACAGGTAGAGTTTGATACTTTCCCTTTCTTTAAAAAAAAAAATCACTGAAAATCCAGTGAATTATCACAGTGGATTTTATTTGGAACTAGGTAAAGTTATAAAATGTTTCATTGAATAGGAGCTAAAACCTTAATAATGTGAAGTATAGGTTTTATTTTTTGATCATTTCTATTTTAAATGTGACTTCTAGAGATGAAGTGTTTTATTTTAGATAATTAAAAATGTGTTAGCAGAACCCAAATGACCCTGAATTGTACATTCACCTGTTTACACTATGGAAAGCACTTAAAATATTTCCTTAAATTTTGAAATAATTAAAGAAAAACCTGAAATGTTTTCTGTTCCATTCATTCATATCAGACATTCATTGTTTGCATATTCTTTTTCTCTGTTTTTACTTGCTTAGACAGTTCCAATAATGTAATTGATTTCCCTTCCTCTCTTTTTCCTTTGTATCTAATTCATCACATGAAACCTTTGTTTACATTTATGAAATTATGCCACTAATGTGAGAAGACACTGTATATACAGTGGTGTCTGTTTTCCTACTCCATTTTCTCTGCATAAGTGTGCCCTTTCCCTACCCAGCAAAGTACAGACTTCCTGGCTCTTGCTCAAGGCTTGTTGGTATGCCGCATGTCTTACGAGTTGAGTGCTTACCTGGGATGCTGAACATTTTCTGTTACTCTCTACCCTTTACCTTTACTCATGTTTCTTTCACCATTTGCTTATTTCCTCTTTGGGCTCCTCTTTCTTTGATGAAATCTTGACTCTTTGAGGTTTATTATCCCAATGTAAAATTCTCTGTACACTCCCTATATCTATGAATGAACTGGGTCCTGATTACATTTCTGTATATTTACCCCATTTTATTTTGTGTTTTAGTTTTGATTTTTTGTTTTTGTTTAACTTTCATTTAGCTATTTTCAAGCTTCTTGGAGATAGATTTTGTGAAACATTTCCTGCAGTATATGGGATAATGGGCCTTTAAATACTGAATGAGTGAGTGACGGGTGAGTACGGTAGAAAGGTTCATGAAGGAGTGATACATGTTGTTTTCTCTTTTATCAGCACCCACAACACAAGACCAGACCCCAAGTTCTGCTGTCTCAGTTGCCACGCCTACAGCTAGTGTTTCAACTCCTGCTCCTACAGCCACACCTGTGCAAACTGTACCCCAGCCACACCCACAGACGTTACCTCCTGCTGTTCCTCACTCAGTACCTCAGCCAGCAGCGGCAATACCTGCCTTTCCACCAGTAATGGTGCCTCCATTCCGTGTCCCCCTTCCTGGCATGCCAATCCCACTTCCAGGTAAACAACAGATTACAGTTGTTTTTCTAGCTGTTTTCACATTGTCAGTTTGTTCTCATGTGTCTGTTGCGTTTGAAATTTGCCTTGAATCTCACCTGTTTGAAATGTTTTTGAAAGATTCATGGCTAACTGCAATATTTTTTTTCCTAAGTTTTGGTAAATGTCCTTTTTTGTTGTTGTTTACATATCTTAAAATTAGTCACTTTTAAAATTACACTTATTTTGTATAATAGCCTCAGTGAATGAGATCATTTTGTTTCTAAATATGTTCTAAATGTAATTTTTAAAGGGATTGAGCCTACAAAGTTGATAAATTACAAGCTGTAACAGCTAGCACAGGTTGAATAATGTACACACATGTTGTAACACATCGTATGCATTCAGTCCTAAGTTTTGCAGCCATCTTAGGAGGTAGGTACACAGTCAGGTTAAATTACTTGTCCATTGTCACCTAGCGAAGTGATAGGGTTAGATATTGATCTGGTACCCTCCAGATCCAGGTACCAAGCTCTTAATAATTACGTTGTATTGGGAAGAAAATGTGAGTCACTCTTAAGTGTGAACAGACTGATTGATGTAAGACAAATCAGAAGGTTTCTTTGCAACATTTGTCAAGTAAAGTATAACATGCATTATTTGAGTCTGTTATGGCAAATTTGTGTGTGTTATTATATAGGAAATTATGAAGACTAGAGGAGTTAAAAGACTCGTGGATGAGTCTTCCATTAGGGATTATATAATAGTGTTGGGCATTCTAATTTGAGTGCGTTTGCTGTTGTCAAATGCATGTATTTAATCCTTGACCCATTCTTTATCTGTTGTAGTTGAAAATATTGATACCGTAGACAAGTTTACAAGGCTAGTTTGTGGTGAGGATGAAGAGAAGCCTGGCTTCTGTCTCTTAACTTTCATACTTTTCCTGAAGCTACTGCCTTTTTATTCTGTAGGGTTCTGTGTAAAAATAGATATGTGCTACAACTACATTTAAATAGGAAACATTTACAAGTACCAAAAGTTTAGGAATTAGTGTTTTTTTTTAATTCTATTAAAAAACCTTTTATATGTTATTAATGTAGTGCTAAATAAGTACATGCCCTATATGTGACGGTGACAACGGTAGTCACTTAAAAATAAGAAAAACGGAAGTTGTTTAGTACGAAGGACTGCTTTTTTCTTGAGTTAAATTTAAGACAAGCTGAGTGAGTACTTTCCTCTGCTGCTTATTATTATTACTATTATTTATTTTTGTTTTTGAGACAGGGTTTCTCTGTGTAGACCCAGCTGTCCTGGATCTCACTTTGTAGATCAGGCTGGCCTCAAAATCACAGAGATCTGCCTGCCTCTGCCTCCCAAGTGCTGGGATTAAAGACGTGTGACAGCACCCAGCAACATCTTATTTTTGTAGGAAAGTAACAAATGGGGAATAGTTTGACACTTGTCAAAATCTCTTTTTGTTTTTAGAAACATTATTATTGAGAGATAGTGTCTTGCTGTGTAGCCCATCCTAGCCTAGAGTTCACTTGCCTAGTCTTAAACCTTGAAATGGTGGTCTCTTTTATGGTTAAGGACAGTGTCAAGGCCAGTTCTAGGTTTTGAATGTGAAAGTGCTGAGCTGTTAATTTAATTTGTAGAGAACAGACTGAGAGGAAGTATGATGGTGCTATAAAAATATTTTGAAAGACCATTGTTCTCATGTTCTTACTTGGAGCAGAGAAAAGGCAAGAGCGTACATACTAGTAAAATTTTTGTGGAAAGTTGAAGTCTGTCAGATTCTCCATTTTCATATTTCATTTTCTAAATGTTTAGGATAGGTAGTGGTGACCACAAAATCAAGATGATACTTGTGAAATTTGGCAATAAAAGACAATAAATGGCAGCCGCTAATGACATTTCGTAGGTTAACTGGAAGAAAACTTGACCTCTATCTCTCTGTCTCTCTGTGTGTTGTGTGTGTGTGTGTATATGCGGGAGCACATTTCTGGGCAAGTGCTGTAGCTATACTCCTGAGTTGTACTTCCAGCCCAAGAAAACTCCAGCTGGAGTTGTCCAAGATACCAAGACTCTTTGGAGGATGTCTTATAGAAAGTCATAGTAATATTTGTTGGTACTAAGGTATTTCTGATTCAGTATTCATTTATTTTTCTCATTACCCTTTTCTTAAGTTCTACAAGTTGGCTTAGTGAAAATGACCAAAGCGCTTAGTTTCTCCTTCCTGGATTTTTCATTATGTGCAATTAGATCCTATCTTCCCCCATCTTTATGTCAACTCTGAGTTAAGGTAAATTGGAAGGATTTTTTTCCCCTTGAGACAGGGTTTCTCTGTATAGCCCAGGCTGTCCTGAAACTCACTTTGTTTACAGCCTGGCCATGAACTCAGAGAGAGCCACATGCCTCTGCTTCCTGAGTGCTAGGATTAAAGGCGTGCACCACCGCTGCCTGGCTGAATTGGAAGGATTTATTTGTATATTATTTATTTTGCATTGAAATTCTTTGAAATAGCATTGTCTAGTTGTGATGAAGATGATTAAGTAAGAGAGAGAGAGAGATAAACAAGATGAAGGAAAGTAATGGAAGAATTAGATGAAGTAAAAGAATAAGAGGTAGAATTTGAGGGTGGTACCAGATGAGGATTAGAGGCATGTTTCTAAAACTGAAATCTTACCTGCAGTTTTAAGAAATTTACTGTCGCTGACGTCAGAATTACCCAAAATGCTAAGTGGAATTTTCTAATTTCCTAATAGAGCATATTTTGAGGACAGCATAATTTGTAGGAAAATTGGACAAAAGCTCCCCCTTTAAAGAAGGTTAGTATTTCAGATATGTAGCTATTTTGTGAATATTCATAGTATACTTGTAATATCTTCAGGGAAAGCCTTAGATTTATCTATTTAGCTTGAGAAGAAACATCCTAATATAGGTGGAAAAACCAGAGTTGGCCCTGTTGATTTATCATTGGCAATTATGTCTGAATATGAAGATACTTGATTCATTTTCAGTTACATAGTGAAAAAAATTTTGGAGGATAGTTTAGAAGAAGAGACACTGGAATAAAGTATATTCTAAGGGAAGTGGTGGTTTAATATGTTTGGTGATCCTGTAGATGGCAGTATTTATATTAACTTAAATTTACAGTCTGGAACTTCTTTAATGAAGTGAATTTTTCTTTGCTTTGTTTCAATGTTAGGGAAAAAAAGCTATACATACGGCTTTCTTCACTCAGCATGCTTTGATAATTCAGGGTTTTTATTTTGGTTTAAAGTTAGTGGAAAGTTTAGTGTTAATATTCTTTATGTGAGATGGTAAAGAAATTAAAAACACTTCAAAATTTGGTGCATGGATGTGTGTGTGCCGGGATGTACGTGCGTGTATGCGTGTGCGTGCGTACGGTTTAAATTATTTGAAAACAGAGTTTTGATTTTACTTTCTGGATTAGGAGAGACTTCTTTTCCCACCCTTCAGTGCGAAAGTTTATTTTTAATACAGTATTTTCAATTTTTTTAGATTTGCAATACCAAACTAAGCTGAGTTTTTTTCTGGGTACAAAAAAGTAAAAATTATTTCCCCTATATTCTTCAGACTTTTACTTTTAAAACATTTTAAAACTCACATTCACTTTTGAATTTCCTCAGTTTTCCAGCTTTTCTTTTCATTCTTTTACCATCATTCTAATGCATCATGATGAGTCTTCATTCCTCTCAAAACTGTACGTAATATCTGTTCCTTAATACAAGTGCTCCTTTAGCCAGCCTGAGGGATAGAGGTGTCTTCAGCTACCAGCAGCCAGTGACTGAGAACGTTGAAGGGATGAAGTGTAGTTTTGGCCTGCCTCCACAGTGTCCCATATTCATGCCATTCCATGGAGTGGCCACTGAGCAGATGTTTTGACACTGTTTGAATGCTACTCTCTCCATCTATGCTTTTTTGTTTTCACTATTATTTGCAGTGGGATATTTGAATCTATCTTATACCTTATTTTCTTATTCTCCCTGCCCCTCTGCCTTGTCTTTTCCTTTCTATTTTTGCGTAGTTGTGCCCTAATCTTCAGCCCCAGCCTGTAGTTTGAAATGAGCATCAGCATAGCAGAAGTACCTTGTCGGCACAGTGCTGCGTGCACTGCCTTTTACTGGCATGTAAGCAACCGCAGCTGGGTCTGGTGTCTGCTGGGAAAAGGTCCCTCATGAGAATTATTACATATGTGTAACAAAGGGGTTTTCTTTTGTCGAATTTGAACTTTGAGACTCCTTCAAATATGAGAGCTGGTAGGTAATTGGTGTTATAGTTTAGAAGTAGAATCATTGGATTTGGCACCACTTCCCACAAAATGTCAACTACTATTTTATTCCATTCTTGGTCTTTCTCATTGGAAATAGATTCTAAATTGTAGTGGTAAATTATTTTCCCTGAATCCCAGTGGTAGCCGACATACAATGGCAGCTTTCCAACCAATGCTTGCTTATCCATTTTACAGGTGTAGCAATGATGCAAATAGTCAGCTGCCCGTATGTAAAGACAGTCGCTACCACCAAGACCGGTAATTTTAAAACCATCTTAGTTTGTTTTGTCTGTAAGTTGGCATGGTAGTGAATGTTGTTGTTTATCCTTTTATTTATTTTTTGCCCTAGTGAGTGGAGCTTAAAAAAATACTTTCCTTTTTAATGAGCAGTTTAAATGGAGTTACCGTATTTGGCCAACACTTAATTTCCCAATTGCCTGTAGTATTAGCGTCTTTGGTTCACAAAAGCAAATGAGGTCAGATCACTTTATATATCTTAATTTATGTAATAAGTGTAAACAACTTCATTCTCATATTCATAACATTTAATTTTATTTTTGATGTGTTTTTAAGTTAAATATAAAATGTCATTTCCATGTGTAAAATGATGTGATTATGCTTGCATGCAAGTGACTATGTGCGTGTGATATTTGTATATAGCATACATTTGCATTTTAAAGTTACCAAAGTAAGACTACCTAGACTGTAGGATTTTGTTTCCATTGGGATTCTTGTATCCTTATTTTAACAGTATTTCAAACAATTCCAGCTTATTTAGCAGTATAAAAAAACAAAAATTGTGGCTTGTCTTTTAAAAATAGATGTCTGCCTTTTTAAGGAAAAGGATAATCTGATAGTTTACATGGTTTATCATTTGGAGTTGATAAGTCATTTTACTTTAAAACTAAGAATTTTTATTCTGACCCTTTTTAGAATTTTAGAAGTAGGAAATTTTTGTTGGGAATTACACTCAGTGAATTGTTATTTCTTTAGAATTTGAGAACTTAAAAAAGTCTATTTCTGTTCTTAGTATATCATGGTATTTAGACATTGTCGTAGTGGACACCTAAACTTTTGACTGTTCTTAAGGTAAATCTTGGATCCATTTTCCACATCCAGTTGAATTTAGGCATTAGAGTCAAAGAGCAAGGAAATTGAGTCAATATTTATATCACCTTTTAGATACCATTCTTGTTCTAAGTATTTATTAGTATTTACTAGGAGGATTTAGCTCGTGCTTTTATTTTCTATTATAATTTAATATTTGGGTCTAACTTTTTATTATTCTTTTTTTAGGTGTATTACCAGGAATGGCCCCTCCTATAGTACCCATGATACATCCCCAGGTTGCTATTGCAGCTTCACCTGCTACCTTAGCTGGAGCAACAGCAGTTTCTGAGTGGACTGAATATAAAACGGCAGATGGGAAGACATACTATTATAATAATAGAACACTAGAATCAACATGGGAAAAGCCCCAAGAACTGAAGGAAAAAGGTATAGTTGTTTTGTGACTGAGGACATAGTATAAACTGTAATAAGTAGAATACTATTTGGAACTCAAACTTTTTAAGTTAAAAAATAATTTTGAAATGTCAGTGTATATTACACATTTTGTAATGAGGCGTTGTGTAATTATATTGTCCTTATGGAGACTGATAACACTATTGATAAACAAGATTTAGGTCCTTGGCATCGAGTATGCGGCAGGTTTATAATGCTCTGTTGTGTGAGTCCCTGCTTCTCCTCAGCATGGTTCAGTATTTTATGAATGGTTGCTGCAGGCCATAGACATGATCTGAGACTATGTTCTCTTGAAGTCAGAAGGTTAAAGACTTCTGATTATGGTAGAGACAGGACCAAGAAAGGCATTTTATGTTTATGGATAACATTTAGAAATAGAGCATCTCAGTTGCTTACTCTGTGCAAGTTCTTTTAAAAAGTACAGAAAACTGTTGAATAACATCGTCTTAGTTGTTTAACAGAAAAATTAGATGAGAAGATTAAAGAGCCAATTAAGGAGGCATCTGAGGAACCACTGCCAATGGAGACAGAGGAGGAAGATCCTAAGGAAGAACCTATAAAGGAGATCAAGGAGGTAAAGGGCCAAGGCATGCTAAACTGGGGGTCAACCTGAGTTTTTTCCTTTCAAAGTTTCATTAATTTTTTTAAATGTAATTTTTGTTATAAGATTTTATTTTAAAGTGTGTGTGTGTGTGTCTGTGTGTTTGTTTTCATTGCATATACATGTGGATACCCTTGGAGGCCAGAAGAGGGTATCAGATCCCCGGAGCTGTAGTTACAGGCAGTTATGAATTGCTTGATCTGGGAACTGAACTTAGGGCCTTGAGAAGAGCAGTACACATTCCTAACAGCTGAGCTATCTCTCCAGCCCCTTCCTTTTTATACTTAACTGAGGTCCATTAAAGGAAAGATCTTAAGCTAGAGGTTGAACCTAATCTACAGCATTTTGACTTGCAGACTGATTGATGTTAAAGTTAAAAGTACAACTTAACTAATTGGGGAATGTTGAATGTATTTCATCTGCCCTCCCCACTGTCCACTTAGTGTGGAGTGGTCCCTTTGTAACACTGAGTTCTGGTTTGGGGAGCTTCTTTTATTCTCTTAAGGAGAGCCATGTTTCAGTACTACAGAAGTTAGTAGAAGTAAGAAACCATGTTAAAAGAAGAGGTCTCCTCATTTTCTCTCTGGTTATTTCTGTTTTAGCACATGGCTAGCATGTCTGTGATACAGGGCCAGTTGCTGCTGCTGCTTTCTGCTCTTGTGCGATTCAGCTCTTAATGTAGGGCAAGGATGTAGAACTTTTTAGAAATTCCTACTCAGAAATTCCATTTGAGGTGTTTGTAATGATAGTTTATTTTTTCATTTGTATTGCCCTATTTATTAAATATAATACTATTTCCCTTAGGAGCCCAAAGAAGAAGAGATGACTGAAGAAGAAAAGGCTGCCCAGAAGGCAAAGCCAGTAGCTACTACTCCGATTCCTGGCACTCCATGGTGTGTACTTAACTGATGAATTTTATGTATTGTTTTATTATACTTGATTATTTAAATGACTTCTGTAGGAAGAAAAAGGATTTTTAAAAGTATAGGTCAGATATGTTTTTTGAAGTATTCAATATTTTGATTCTTGTTTGTTATAGTTGGGGTGTGCAAACCTAAAATTCAGTTGCCATGAGAGTTTTCTGTAATTACCAGACAAATACCTTCTTCCCTTCATGATCCTGCCCTGGTATTGCTTATAGTTGTGTATTTGAACCACTGTGAAATCTTGAACTTGCTTTTTATTATTTAATGTTTTAAGTTTATTTATATGTACATATAAATATGCATATATAGGCTCCCACTATGGGATTATTACAGAACTCTGTAAAATTATGCCTTTTAATCCAATTATGGAATAATCTCCCTACTCTTTCTTCTTGGGCTTGGTTTTTCCCTTTCTTCCCTGCCATATCAGTGTCTCTTCCTTCCCCTGTTTCTTGTTTATTTAACCCATTCCCACTGTGTACTACAGGGACTTGTTCTTGAGGCTGTGTCCGAATACACAGAGTCCTTTTCCAACTTACTTTTGTTGCCTCTGTCCCTGTCCCTCTTTGCTGTTTTCTCCTCCCCCCTTTTTCCCTGTAGTCGCCCAGCATCTGTGTTTAAAAACCATGTCTGTGAGGTAATGATGAATAGATTCTTTACTTTCTGCATTTCCCACAAAATAGCAAACACATCTTGAGAGTGATGAGATGGAAGTTCTTTCGAGTAAGATAGTTTCCTCAATGCTTCTAGTTGTTCGTGTGTGAGTGATGTGAGTAGCTGTTACTGATGATCAGGTCAGTTACTGTTGTCTAGATAGTGATTTTCGGTCAACAGTAATTTTACTCTCTAGTAGACATGACTGCAATGTTGGACACAAATTTGATTGTTACAGCTTGGAGATTGTAATGGCTTGCAGTAGATGAGTGGTGGGTATGCTCTTCAATGCACATCTCCCTGCAGAAGTTATGTGGCCCAGCATGTCCTTAGTACAAGATGGCAAATCTCTAGACTAGATCCTTTAAATTAAGAGTTGACAGTGGTATGTCCTTGTATTAACTCTTTTTTACTTTATTAATGGAAATATCTGTGGAGAGAGACCCTCATCAGCATTGGTATCTTAAAGGGACAGAGTGTATTAGAAAGGACTTACAGTCCCAGAATAGTTGATTTAAATGTCTTTATGTTTCTGTCTGGTAGAGGTATTATCTTTACTGATGTCTCATCTCTGGCTCTTATAAGACTCAACTCCTGATCTTGTTTTGATTCTTTCATATTACTGTTTCTTTCTATTGTGACAAGATGTTGAAGCATGTCTTTGTATATTTCTGGTTTGGGACTTGGGTATTTTCCCAAGGAGATGGAGTTCATTTTTATGAGAAGTGGCATTTATAGATCAAAATGTTAAAATCTAGGGATAGTGCTGCTTTTGAATTCTTCTTCTTTTTTTTTTTTTTTTTTTGGTTTTTCGAGACAGGGTTTCTCTGTGTAGCTTTGCGCCTTTCCTGGAGCTCACTTGGTAGCCCAGGCTGGCCTCGAACTCACAGAGATCCGCCTGCCTCTGCCTCCCGAGTGCTGGGATTAAAGGCGTGCGCCACCAACGCCCGGCGAATTCTTCTTATTTTTCTTATTTTTAAAAATACTGTGGTAGATTTAGGTGGAAGATACACATTTAAAGGTACAATAATGACTTTATATCATTTTGTGCCATTGAGATTTATAGCACCATTTTTCTGAATGCATCATCTGTCTCACATATTACCGAGTTCCTCTGTTTTTGCCGTGAAAATGGCTGTTTCTCAATGATGGCAGCATAGTTGCTATTTGCCTTTCTCACACAGGTCAGACACTATCAGGAACAACACTACCTCTAATGTCATTGCTAAGGCAGTTTAAACTTTTCTAGTTACTTTATGTGTAGGGATTATCAGTAAGGCTTGTAGTAAAAATGTGTTTTAAAGACACTAGGTATGGTTTTTCTATGTATATATTTCACTGACTTAATAAACTTGTTTAACAGTAATTATGCAAAGTATTTCTGATATAAAATCAGAGTTATTAAAATAGTCTATTTAATACACATGCTTCTAAATTTGACTTCTCTGTGTTCATAATAAAACTAGTAACCAACCTCACACTTCATTCTCTGTTTGGGGCTTTGTAAACAGAGGCACGGAGCCTTTTGTCCCTTCCTCTTGGTCCCAAATACCCAGCAGCCACTTCCCAAATTACCACACAGAGGCTTATATTAATTATAAATGCTTGGCTGATGGCTCAGGCTTATTACTAACTAACTCTTACATTTAAATTAACCCGTTTTTATTCTATTTATTGCCATGTGGTTCATGGCTTAACTGGTTGGTGCTCTGGCACCTTGTTCCTTGGGAGGAGGCTGGCCCTCATCTGCTTCAACTCTGCCTTTCTTCATCCTAGTCCTCAGTTTGGTTGTACTGCCTAACCTTAAGGATCTTGCCTTGCCATAGGTCAAAACAGCTTTATTATCAACCAGTGAGAGAAATACATATTCACAATGTACAGCAGGATCATCCCACAGCAGGGCTTCATGTTTACATGTGGACCTGTCCTTAGAATAGCTTTACATTCTTTTAAACTTTGTGTAATTATTGCTTCTTTCTTTTTTCCTGTTCTGGAACAGCTATAATTTATATGTCTAGACGTTTGGATCTAGTCTCCCTCCAAGCCCTTAAGTGTTTTTCTTATGATTTATATCTGTGGGGTTGTTTTTTCCCTCCTCTCATTGACCTTCAAGTTATGTAGTGACTTTTTTAGGGGGGTATGGCTTGAGGATGGGGAGGGCCTGAAGAGGTCCTCCCAGTATGATTGATATCCTCAGCAGGGCAGATCTAAAAGCAAGACAGTGGGTGAGGGGTTTAAGCATTCTGGGCTTATTGGTCTCCCCATGACCACAGTCTGCCCAGACTCCTTAGGAGTCTAATGCATCCCTTAAGGTGGAGGTTTTCAACATGTGTTTCGACCCTGTTTGTGGTCGAATGACCCTTTCACAGGAGTTGTCTAAGACCATCAGAAAACACAAGATATTTACATTACAATTCATAACAGCAGCAAAATTAAAGTTATAAAGTAGCAACAAAAATGATTTTATGGTTGGGGACACTACAGCATGAGGTGTTGATTAAAGGGTCACAGCATTAGGGAGGTTGAGAACCACTGCCTTAAGTGGATCGTCACCATAAGCACCAATAGCCGCCATCTGTCCTACTCCCAGCCCCAACCCTTTGGACTACTCAGTGCATACATATCACCTTTCTGGCCTTCCTGTTGCTAAAGAACAGTAAAGACCATCTTAATTCCACCCAGAATGTCAGCTTTGAAAGTCTTATTTGAAGCTTGAGCTGTGTGAGGTTTCATGCGCTTTGATCCTTTAAAGGGCTTTTATTACTTAATTTATTCGTGATGCATCAGTCAACTTGTAGCATTTCTTCTAAATTTGGTATATCTTTCAGTTGTTGTACGGGATCCCATACCTCTGTTTCTGATTCCTTTCAACCTAGATAGACTGTTAATTACCCACTTGGCTCTCTGGTGCACTCTTCTGGTTCTGTAGGCCTAGACTGTAGCAGGCTCTAGTTTGCTGCCAGAGTGCCAGTTTAAAGCTTTTATGGATCTATCAAATAGTGTTTTACAGGCAGGAACATCTGACACTCCCAGAAATAGTCAGTGTTGCCTTCCCATGAGATCAACATTTCTCCACTTTACTGCCCAGCCCAGAAAGATACCCTGCATCTGTTTGCTGTGCTGGCATCTGAGTGGTGCCCAAAGCTGATGTAGATCTGAGGAGGTGGTTAGTTTGAAACCCTGAGGGTAAAGGGTAGACGGAAAAGCCAGGTAACCAAAATGGTTGAATTATATAGGGAAGGGTATGCCAGCCATACTCTGACAGGTAGGTACTGAGGTACGCAGGGAGAACCTGGCAGCAGGTCTGCTTTGATAAGTTAAATAGGCACTTCAGCCATTTGTCCCAGGGTTTGAGACTTAACAGCCTGAGTGTTGCTTAAAGCACCACATCAGCTCTATTTTTCCGTTTATTATGGGGTGTGTGTATATAGCTACAGACTTTATTTATTTATTACTTAGGTTTTTCAAGACAGGGTTTCTGTGTGTAGCCCTGGCTGTCCTGGAATTTGCTCTGTAAACCAGGCTGGCCTCAAACTCAGAGGTCCTCCTGCCTCTGTACTAGGATTAAAGGCGTGTGCTACCACCACCCGGCTGGTTTTATATTTTTATATTTCAACTTTACTGTGGTTTATACAAACAACTTGTAGTGTCATTTTTATTATCTACTTGCTTTTATTGGTATGTTGAAACTATTAACAGTTAATGTAAGTTTTTTTTGTTTTTTGTTTTTTGGTTTTTTTTTTTTTTGGTTTTTTCGACACAGGGTTTCTCTGTGTAGCTTTCTTTGCGCCTTTCCTGGAACTCACTTGGTAGCCCAGGCTGGCCTCGAACTCACAGAGATCCGCCTGCCTCTGCCTCCTGAGTGCTGGGATTAAAGGTGTGTGCCACCACCGCCCGGCTTAATGTAAGTTTTAATAGTGTTGGATGTGGGATATAATTATTTACTGTTTGTCTTTTCTGACCTTTTGTTCCTCTATTCTCTTAATTTCCATTTTTTAAATTTCTTTAGCATTCTGTTTAATTTATTGGCTTTTTGAGGACATCTCTTTTGTCATCAGTTGTTACTTCAGGAATTATAATACCCATACGTAACTTCCACATTCTGTTTAAAATGAATGTACTATTGTATATATGAACCTTGCTGCTGGGTAGTCCCTTTAAACCTGTACACACTGACTTATGTCTTAGTTATCTTAGACATAACTGCTGTGTGCATTGAAATTCCAGCAGGCAGGTAGAATTTCAAAGAACATAAGAAGAAAATGGTCTTTTATATTGACCCTTCCTGCCATTTTCTTTATTGATAAAGAGGCAGGCTTTGTTGAGTTCTCGGCCTGGAGAACATTTCTGTCAGACAGGTCTTCTGGGTTGGAACCACTTAGCCTCTCTTTGGTAAGGAATAAAGTTGCCTCATACAAGTTTTGTTATCCTTCTCCCCCATCCCTAGTTGCTATCATGATTTTTGTCCTTTATATTTTATTTATAGCTGGTCCTTTTGTGTCTAGGTTAGGTTTTCTTGAAGTTATTTTGTATGGGGTTTACTGAGCTTATACCTTATAGAGCAAATTGAGAAATATCTGTCCATTATATAAGTCTTTGGAAATATTTTATGTGTGTGGATGTTTTGCCTTCATGTATATCTATGTACCATGTGTGTAGTACCCAGGTAGGCCAGAAGAGAGCATTGGATCCATTGGAAAAGGGGTTACAATGGTAACTACCATGTGGTGCTGGTAATTGAAGCAGGTACCTCTGAAGAGCTCTTAATTGCTGACCCATCTCTCCAACCCAGTATCAGTTAATAAATTTCCTGTTTATATTTTAAATAGTTTCTATTCCTACTCTGAAAACTATCTTTTCATTAATTTCAGATATGTTTTTCTTTATCGCATGAAACTTAGTTGCTACTTTGGAATCTTTGATTATTTCAACATAGGATCTTTTTCTCATTTCAATGTCTAGGTCATTTTGAGCTTGACAACTTTCAATTTTTGATTGTCTAGCCAGAGAGAAGATCTGGTTTCCTTTGGACTTTTAGCTGTCTGCTGCAATAGGAACTATCCTCAGACTAGAACTTGTAAAGGGGCAGAAGTGGTCACTTACTTCCTTATAGTTGTCTCTGTCAGTCTTGACTCACTGTACTTTTATATATTTAATGTTAAACTTATAAATCCTTTCATACACTTGTTTTTTGTTATGGCTTGAATTTTCTAATTGTAAAAGCAGGATTAGTGGACTGCAGTGGTTTATGGGGTTCTAATATAGAACCCCTATTACATCACCTATAATTAGATCATGTTTATATTTGATATGTAATTTTGGTTTATTAAGAAAAGGTATTGAGTACTATGGTTCGCTTCGTAAGCTATAGAGTTTTTAATTGCCTTTGAAATTCCAAATAGTTTAAAATTTAGTGCTGTCAGATTGGGTGTGCTGAATTCAGTTCCTAAGCATTTTAAACTCTGACCACAAATTGATTTGCATTTCTGTAGCTATTCTGACCACAAATTGATTTGCATTTCTGTAGCTACTCAGCTCTTTTGTTCTGAAAGCCATATGAAAACCATTATTAATTAGGACCTTTCCTCTTCTTACTACTTGCCTGACCTTTTGCCTCCCGAGAGTTAACATTAAAAGACATAGTCATCAAAGTGCATTTTTGTACCACAGGAAAATGATATTTTATCTTCATCTTTAGGTGTGTTGTTTGGACTGGTGATGAGCGGGTCTTCTTTTACAATCCTACCACTCGTCTTTCTATGTGGGACCGACCTGATGATTTGATTGGAAGGGCAGACGTTGACAAAATTATTCAAGAGCCCCCTCATAAGAAAGGATTGGAAGACATGAAGAAGCTAAGTAAGTTTTAAATTAGGAATTCATCCTTTGAATTTAACCCCTTTTTACTCTTTGGTGGAAAGTATTAAAGGCCATTTAGAATACTTTTTAAAAATAGACTGCTATGCTGGTTTGATACAATAAGAAATGTGAAAAATGTAAAGAATTTGGATAAGATTTTATTTTGTGAAACATTTTTAATTTTGTTACTAACATTTTGAGTTAGTCTGAGATGTTGGAACTGTTGCTGTTGGCTTAGTGCTTAGTAATGCCACGGAAACACTGCTTAGATTGAACTTTTCACCTCCTTTGTTACTAGGGATATATTTTGCAATAATCTCAGTATGCAGAATATTTTTATTTTATAAAAATATAAAAAAAAATCCTGTGGGGTTTGGTGGCATACACATTTAATTCCAGCACGTGGGAGGCAGAGACAGGTGAATCTCTGAGATCCAGGCCAGTCTAGTCTGCAGAGTTAGTTCTAGACTAGTCAAGGCTACATACATAGTAAGACCCTGTTATTCTCCCCCCCCCCAATCATCTGAACTAGATAACTTCTTCTTGAATAACAAAATTCTTATCTCTTAAGAGATTTTTTGAAATTATTTCCTGTTCTAATAGTACTTCAGACTATTGGGTACAGACATTTATATATAACTTTTTGTTATATATTTCTTAATTGCCCTTACGTTTGTTCAAAGTGTTTTATTCAGTTTGTTTTTATGGAACTCCTATTCATGAATAATGTAGAAACATGGTAAATAAATCATTTAATGCTTCTAATGTAATAAATCCTGATAAGGTCTTTAAAGTGGTCAAAACTTTACATGGAATATATATATATTATATATTTTTTCCTAGCATTTTGTGCTTTGAAATTCTTTGCAGATTAGTGTAACTGCCTAGCTGGTGCTCTGGTGCCAATTTTTTTTACCTTCAATAATATTTACTTTATAGGCATGATGATGATATTTATAATTATAGTAGTGCATGGTGCCAAGAAAATAGGTGATTTGGGGGGGGGGTCGGGAACATTTTCTTTATATTTGAGTCACATTTGTTTCATAGTATGCATCCAAAAAAGGTTCTATGAATTATGAATCAGGAGTTTTATTTATTTGTAAAGTTAAAATTGGGAAGTTTTACTTGCACATTTTTTAAGTTAAGGGCCAGGCAGGAAACATCAAAAGAATTCTTCACTGTGAAGGGAGGATAAATAAAGTGTAGAATTGTCTTACTTGGCTTAGTGGTTGATAAGAGTGACTGTAAGGTAGATGTTTTATCCATTGTGAATATATGTGTGTAACTGTTGATAACAGTGTTTGAAATGTCTTTGCTAGGACACCCGGCTCCAACAATGCTGTCCATCCAAAAGTGGCAGTTCTCAATGAGTGCAAGTGAGTGAAATAACTGTAAATGGAAGCTTTTCCATGCATTAATGTGAATGTTTCCATAGTCATTAGCGGAAGAATCAGTGACTGAAAATTCAGTAGTTGCCTGCTTAGGTTTCTTCAGTCTTTTAATTAATTTTTATCTTACAGTTAAAGAAGAACAAGAATTAATGGAAGAAATGAATGAAGATGAGCCTATTAAAGCAAAAAAGCGGAAGTAAGTAATACATAGTTATGCATATCCAGGTACATTTACAGTATAGATAGAGTTGATGAGGTGGTCAGTTTGTGATTGGAAGGTAATGTGTAGTATTGTGTGATTAGGAAACAGTGGTCATAATTGCCTTCTTGGGCCTGATATTAATTAGCTTTGTTTTGTAATGTAGAGATGGTATCCTTTCTGTTGTTAAAGTTCAGAATATTTGGTTATACAAATAGATATTATGAAGCTAGCTGACATTTTGGAATTCATTGATTAACTTTCTACAGGCTTTAGTAGGTCTAAATGTTATTAAAAAATAAAATTTCTCTCTCATATCAACCTACACAAATGCCATTCAAGGGATGTCATAGAAGTGGACACCTTCTCCTTATATGTGCTTAGCTTATTTACCTGTTCCTAGAGACTGGTCCTTATTCCCTGGTGGGGAATGTCATTAGTTAGAAAATACTACGAGAGACATTGGTAGAGGGTTGTAGCATTGGTGTGGGTAGTCCTCTAGAACTGGGCAAAATGTGATGTTACTTTTATTGGGGGGGTGAAGTTGGAGTAGAGGGTGTATGTAAATGGGATTATTATTTTGCAGCAAATAAGTTTGAGGTCATTACTAGGGACTGGTTGATAATAGTCCTGATTTAAGGACAGATTGACTGCAGCCTGATTGTGGAAAGGAGATGAGTAGAACAACTCCTGTAGAGAGTGGTTCCTTTTAAATACACATTTGTTTATTGCCAACAATATTACATTAAGGTCTTGTTAAAGAGAATTCCCATCATGTGCAACTGAGGCAGCTATTCTCATTTTCATGATTGACCTTTTCATTCCTTAATCAAATGTATTTTTACTAGTTGTGGTTATCTAATTTTATGTTCTTTTTAAAAATTGTAGAATAAGACATTTGTTTTCTTAATTATTGTAAATGATTGTATTCATTCTGTTTATGTACCATAATTTTAGATATTTCTGTGATGTTAAACTTTTAGGTTGTTTTTAATTGTTTGTTCTTATAGACATCTCTGTAAGGTTTTTAACTGCTTTTATCAGGAGAATGTCAAAGAAGTCCCTTATGTGGATTGCCCGAGCTTCTCTATTTAGGTACAAAGCTAAAAGCCTGTTTTTCCTGGCTTAGTTTTCCTTTTATTTACTTTATTGAGATAGATAGTGATAGTTTGTATTGTGACATTTAGAATAATTCTGTAGAGGTTTTTATTTTATTTCTTTGCTGTCTTT
>CABHPH010127934.1:0-19973 GCA_902168325.1 Peromyscus nudipes | reverse complement strand
AGGTTATCTAAATATTCCTAGAAGTGGTTAGGTAAGGAGTTAGAGGTCTATAAAGTTAGTAAGGCTGTAAGAAAGGAGGGTCTGAGCTAAGTTGTGTAAAGCTATTACTTAACATCCACCTGTCCTAGGCAGTGTCTCCTTGTGGAATTTACCTTAAATCAGGAGACCTTCATGTGGACTGTTATTACTGCTAGTCCTTGAAAGTGGCTAAGGGAGATATCTGATTCCAGTGTTGAAAGGGGAGAAACAGATGTGCTGGGGGGAAGGAAGTCTTTCCTGAGGCTGTTCTCCAAATACTCTGAATGTATATGTCCAAAGAGTGATCCAGTCCACACTGTTAGCAATTCTTAGGGAAAAATCAATTGGGAAAACTATGAAGACACATATGATTTTCATAACAAAAGACAGCTGATATATAACAAGCCAAATAACACCAAATGCTCCTTGGAATTTGGCTTCCTCTGAAGGAATTCCTTGATCCCTTCAGGTAGTGACTTTGCCATAACCAGCTGTGTTCTTATGATATATTCCTGCGGCCTGCAGCATTTTCACCCATCTCTCTTTGGCTGCTTCCACTATCTTCATGCATCTATTATTCATGGCAGTGTCTCAAAGCTTGGTGTCTCAGACATGGTATGGTCTCAAAATGCAACCCAGGCTCCATCATCAGGAATTCATGCAATGAACTCTCACAGTCTCCTCATTGAGGCACTATCTCTGCCAAACAGGTGACTGAAACACTGCTGAGCTGAAGCACAGAGAAAGAATCCATGACTTTTATTTTTTTTATTTATTTTTTTAAAGATTTATTTATTTATTATGTATACAGAAGAGGGTGCCAGATCTCATTACAGATGGTTGTGAGCCACCATGTGGGTGCTGGGAATTGAACTCAGGACCTCTGGAAGAGCAGTTGGTGCTCTTAACCTTTTGAGCCATCTCTCCAGCCCAAATCCATGACTTTTAAATGTTGCATCTTTTTCTTTCCAAAAAAAAGCAGTACATAGATACCACCACACAGGTTTCTAGCTTTGGATGTACCTGGCCCCACTGGAACAGAGCAGCAGCAGATTCTGCATGAAGTTTTTTTTTTCTGGGACAGGAATCACCTTCCTTTTCCTTCCACAGTTCAATGCTTGACTGGGTAGGCTGTTCCCTATAACACATTTTCTATATTTCCAGAAGAGCAGATGCCTTCTCTTTAATGGCCTTAACCTCCCTGATAATTACAGCCTCTGTTTCAGCACATGACCGCTCTCTGAAACTGCTTAGTGCTGTTTTTCTTTCCAAACCACACAGGTTTTATTAATTTCAGCCCCTATTGTTGCTCTTTTACTCTACAGACCTACATGAGTCATCAGTAATAAGTGTACCATAACTATATATTTTGTCAAGACAGGCCATTACTCTTTAATTCACCCTTACTCAATATCACGAGACAGGATCACAATACAGGGAGATAATACACCAAAATAATACACATACAACACATCTTAGTGACTGTTCTTTGCTGTGGAGAAACATTATGACCAAGGTGACTCTTACAAGGGAGTACTTTTAACTCGGCTTGATTACAATGACAGAGAATTAGTCAACTATCATACTGAATGGCAGCATCACAGTGGGCAGGCATGGCACTGAGACTTACATCCTGATACATAGGCAGGCAGCAAGAAACATTTCCTTTTGCACTGGTCATTTGAAACCTCAAACCCCACCTACAATGACATACTTTAACAAACATGAACACACCATCTCCCAAAAGCACATACCTGCTAATGTTACGCCAAGCATTTAAATATAAAAGCATGGGGGTGTTGAGCACAATATAATGTTATGCCCAGATTGCAGGGACCTCCAAAAGACCACCACGAGGACCAAATCCCATATGTAAAAGCAAAGAGTCTTTATTTTCAAGCTCTGCGCTTGGTCTCTCTGTCTGTCCAGTGCAGTGGTAAGAGCAGAGAGCCCCAAGCTCAAGCAGGGTAGAGTTTGTTTGTTTGTTTGTTTGTTTGTTTTTTATTACATTAGAGTTTGGGGTGAGGGTATTTCCAGGGTTCAGGACCCTGATTGGCTGACATTTATCTAGGGGTATCTGTAAAACAGAAATAGGTGTGTGCTAGACTCAGGGACATCTGGCCATCTTATCTAACCTTATCTAATGGTTGGAATGTTTGGAATGTCAGGTACTTCCCCTTAGATGTAGGCCTTCCCCTGGTAGGGTCAGCTCATGGCTTTTCCTGGATCTGGGTGTTGCCTGCCAGTAAGCCTGTCACAGAAGCTGTGTCTGGGCCTCTAAGCCTATCATCACAGCTGTGTAGTCAAGCTGTTTGGGGCCCCCCACATTCTCCCTTCACAAGTACCAATGACAGGACTCAGTCATGAATCCTATTTGCCCAGGGGTTCAAGGATATTAGGACCTAAAAACCATTGGTTAACAGGTTTTTCTAGGGCAGTGACATCCATATCTATTGCCATTCTTCAGACTTTGTAGTTCTAAACTTTGAGTACAACCAGATTATAATAATACCTCTGTGGTTCTACACAAAGGTCAAGTGTCTTATCTTATTTATTGCAGAACCATTTCAGTTAATTATCAGTTGACAGCTCTGAACCTATTTTTCTGGTATGTCATTGGGCATTATGGTTAGCCATCTTGCTCCTATGCCAGGGAGTTTCCTTTGGACCCAGCATTTCAGCCTTGTTCTGGACAGGGAACATGGGATGACGTATTCTCTTCTGGAACTGCTTTGAGCTGGCATTGGGGCATTGTTGTCAGAGCCCACCCCCAAATGGCTGAAAGGCTGGTCAAAGGCTGGGAAATGGGGCATTTGTCAGAAGTATGTAGCCATCTGACCCAGCTGAAGACAGGGAACTCACATTGGCTGGGCTGGTCCATGTCAGCTTTTAGCAAGTTCAGAACTCATAGTTGTCCAGTACAGTGTAGTTGGCAACTGAAACTTGGACATGTCTGCCAGCCAAGTGGAAACCTGTTGAGACAAACTTAAATTAGGAACAAAAGTTAATTTAAAAAAATACCATCCTTAGGAATAGATAAGTGGGGAAAATTTAAGCTGTACTTATCAGGGGTCTTTCCAACCTCTGTGAAGTGGATCCAATTATTGACTCTTTTAACCCTCTGAGGTCTATATGAATTATCCAGTTTGGGGATTTAGCTCAGTGCTAGAGTGCTTGCCTAGCAAGTGCAAGGCGCTGGGTTCAGTCCTCAGCTCTGGAAAGAAAAAAAAAGAATTATCCTACAAAATGACATAAAAGTTTTAGATACATTAGTATTACCAACCTGTACTGAAATCCATATCATAGACAAAAGCAGGTGATGAGTATCTGTAAAACAGCAGAAGTGGACTCATATCTTCGAGTCCCAACAAGAAATACAGATTTGGGTTAAAAGCATGTGCATTTTCCTTCTGTCCAGAGAGCCAAGTATAAATTAGACAGAGATTTTTGGCCTGATGAGAAGCACTTTTAAGTTTATATTTAGATGACAACTAAAATAAATCTAAAATGTTGAGCTTGTGACTAAACAGTAAGTAATCATTGCTCTACCAGCTTATCTGGCCTCTATTAAATGTTAAGCTCTGAACCATTATATCATGGAAGAGAAGAGCAATCTGAAACATCTCATTACAACTTGTATTTATATCATAAATCATTTTCTGAGATCCTCAAAGCTTATAAGCTTTGATATCCTCAGACCTTTTTTTGACCCATATTTAAACCTTTATGACTTATTTAGAAAATCTCTTAAAAATGAACTAACAAGCTGGCTATAGCCTTATGTAAGGATCTGGTTGTCTGATGCTGCCAAGCTGACAAAGTTATAGCTAACCTAACCCTCAGTACTACCAGAGATCTGAGAAGGATAAATTATATTTGAGTGCAGACTAAGCAGCTTCCAATTCTATAAATGACAGGGACCAGTTGATACCTAGGTCTCTATAGCACTGGAGGCACAAGTATTGGAACAGCATCGTCTTCTTTGGCTATCAGGCCCATAAAGCAGAGTTTTGTCTGTGGAAGAGGGACATGGGGAAGACTGATCTTGCTTTGTCTAGTCAAAAGGGGTGCAATCAATTCCAGTGTCCTACTGCTTGTCCACAGTCCAGGCTAGATCTTGGTGGCAGGGCATTGCATTGGGGCATCTTGCCCTGTGGTCAGTGTTGCTGTAATCCAGGTAGAGATGTTGTTGTGCCCTGTATGTAATCTTCTTTGGAGACCTTGATTCACTGCTAGGATCTGGGAGTCTGTCTGATACAATAAGCTTTTAGATTAACATTTTAAATGCCATATTCTGCAGTATATACATCTCTGAAGTCTGAGGGCTGTTTATGTATATCTGAATAAACAAACTTTGTTTCTAGTTACTTGTTTTAAGCTAAACCCTGAAAACATATGCAAGGGACTGAGTAAAGCTTATCCCTGTAATTAATTACATCAGTACTTAGCATGACTACAATTAAAGGGCTTGATTATTTATAGGATGACTGACTGTTTATTGTGTTCTCTAGCAGTCTATAATAAGTAGCTGTAGCTGGAGTTTTTCTGGCTGGCCCACAGTTAGGACAAATCTCTCTCACCCACCATCCCACAGCCACTCAGATCCAACCAAGTAAACACACAGAGACTTATATCGCTTACAAACTATATGGCCACAGCAGGCTTCTTGTTATCTAGTTCTTATATCTTAAATTAACCCATTTCTATTAGTCTATAAGCTGCCACATGGCTCGTGGCTTACTGGTACCTTACATCTCGCTTGTCATGATGGCGGCTGGCAGTGTCTCTCCCACTCAGCCTTCCACTTCCCCCAATTCTTCTCCTCCTTGTCCTGCCTATACTTCCTCCTGCCTGGCTACTGGCCAATCAGTGTTTTATTTATTAACCAATCAGAGCAACACATTTGACATACAGCACATCCCACAACAAGTAGCCTTAAAAACAATGATTTTAAATTGAAGCTCCTTTAGTATCAAATATGGGTTCAGTAAAGAAACAAACAAAATAGCCATATTGTTAATGGAAGGTCCATAAGTTCCTTTTACCAGAGATAAGAAGGGTGACTCGCTTTTTAGCAAGTAAGAACTTTCTCTAAGCTCCTGAGGAAATGGAAAATTTATCTAAATGCCTGACCTTGGGAAAATGACTTTATAGCTTTATCTCTGCCAAGTATGAGTCTCAAAAAAATCTCCAGTCTGGGCTACAGAGTGAGTTCCAGGAAAGGCACCAAAGCTACACAGAGAAACCCTGTCTCGAAAAAACAAAAACAAAAAAAATGCAACTGCTACTTGCCATTGATGATCATTCCTCTCTTCCCCTGGAAGCGTGAGAGGGGGAAAATTCAAAAAAAATCTCTCAATTGAAGCTCCTTTTAGTATCAATATAAAACACTTATTTGACTCAAGTTTATCCAAATATCTTAAGATCCATAAATTTAGCAAAGACAAAGAGGCTAGATGTAGCATGACTCTTAAAAAGTCTTACTAATAATAAAAACAAACCTGGAGCCAGGTATTGGGGTGAACACTGAACGATTAGAGAAACAGAACCAGCCACAGCTAACCTCACCTTGCCAATTCCTCAGCTGATCCTGTTTCCTCAAACTGGAAGCCTCTGTGTCCAGATCTGAACTGATCTCATCTGAACTGCTGCTGAAAGCCTAAAAGCCTAACCAGCTCTAGTTCCTGGTCCTCATGCCTTATATACCTTTCTCCTTCCTGCCATCACTTCCTGGGATTAAAGGTGTGAGTCACCATGTCTGGCTGTTTCTAGTGTGGCTTTGAACTCATAGAGATTCAGACTGATCACTGCCTTCAGAAGGCTAGGATTAAAGGTGTGAGTGCCACCATTTTCTGGCCTCTATATCTAGTGGCTGTTCTGTTCTCTGACCCCAGATAAGTTTATTAGTGTTCACAATATATTGGGGAGCACAATATTACCACAGCTAGATATGCATTCTTAAGCCTGAATAGACTTTGAGTAAGGAGAAACGTTCTCTAAGTCACTGGTTCTTAACTTTCCCAGTGCTTTGACCTTTCAATATAGTTCCCCATGTTGTGGTGACCCCCCCCATTACAAAATTTTTCCCAATGCTATTTCATAGCTGTAGTTTTGCCATTGTTATGTGATAGGAATTCCAACCACGCCCCCATGGTCACACATGCCCGGCTCATTTCCACCTAGTCATTTCCAGGTCATACATCCTGCATGACCCATGACCCTGTGGCTGTGTGGTTGCGTAAATTGCGTGTCGCAACCATGTAATCTATGCGCATGCATGGAATAGCCATGTGGGCCTGTGTGCACAGGTGCGACTTGGCCTTTAAAAGCTGGCCCCCATGTTCCCCCACCCCCTTCACACACATGTCCTTTCAGCAGGCCTGATCATGTGTATCCTTTTCTCCTTGTCTTAACAAAACTCTTGTTAGTGGATTCTGTCGTGTTTTGTGACTTTTCCTCGCAGGGTAAGAGCACCGCTAAAAATCATCATTATGAATCTCATTTGCAAACATCTGATATACAGTTGGTCCAAAGCTGCCCCTGTAAAAAGGTTTTTCAATCCCCAAATGGTTGAGACTCATGGAGTCAGAAGCTGTTCTAAGCCCTTTGCCAGACTGCTTAGGTCATTGTGGTGCTGCATCACAAGAAATGCACATTCTAGTTTCTAGTTAGTATTTGGTGTTTGTGGCTGTGACCCTAATTTTCAGCCTTTTATTTTAAGTCCAGATATTAACAATATAGAAAATTTTATAAATTTAAAATGTCCCATAGCCTTATAAATTTAAATATTTTAAGAACTGTTCTTAAAAAGGCTAAGATCTTTGAAATGTCTTTCTGCAATATCAACAATAAAGTACCTTCTTTTACTTTAAGAGGGAGAAAAAAATGGCATAACCACAATCTGTATAAAGCAAAACGAAGCTCCAAAGTGCAAGCAATCCCAAAGTTCAATATCTGGGACTCATTTACAATCCTTTTGGTTCTTTTACTTACAGGTTTGGCTTTGGCCCTACCCTTAGCAGCATACACATGGCCTGCCTTCTAGATCTCAGCCAGCTGCATTTCATTGTGGCTGGTGCTTCTGGTGACTATCACCTAGGTGACTTTTAAATTATAAAGTTTAGCTGCCAAAGCAAGGTATATTCTTGTGTATAAAAGCATTGAGGTGTAGCTTTAATATATTTATGGAATACTTTATTTATCAAACACATGTTGTCATCTATTTAAATTCTCTAAAAGCTTACTGTTGAGCACTTAGCAAAGACATAAGTACTTAGGTGTAAATCTCTAAGTTACCTTTTGTTAATCTCAATAGATCTTTATAACCTTGGTAAAAGATGGCTGCCAGCCTTGTGGATGCCTACATCATGATGAAGTCACCAGTCAAGATGGAGGAAAGCCATGTGGTTGCTGTTAAAAATATTTTTTTCTAAACAATAATTACTTGCACACATATGCACAGTAGGATCCAAGTTATATACACATACATACAGTTAAAAAATTGCTTACATTCACACATATAGTTAAATCCAAGTCACATATATGTTCATATACACATATGTATATATCTCTGTTTTTTAACATAAACATTTTGCAGAATCATCAGCTAATTTTAAAATGAAAACCAATCAGAACTAACTTTTAAACTCAATAGTTGCAATAAGAAATAACAAACATAGTTCACGTCACATCCCCTCTGACTTTCTACAACCTTCCATGTACCCTCAGTCCATTCCTTTGATTCCTCAGACATTTCACATTTCTCTTTTCCTTTGCTTCTCTTTGTTATTTTAGTCTCTTGCTTTCTTTCTTTTTTTAATGCAAGAACTCTTCCCAAAGTCTTTCTTGTGATTCCACTCAGTAGTCTAGAGTATATTGTAAAGCTACAATATTTTAAACAAGAACAGAAATACATGCATATACCATAACAAGAATAACTCTAAATTTGCATCAACACTACTGGCACGCAGAATCTATTGGATCTGAAGGATCAAGGCAGCCCTGGGTAGAGCAGTCAAAGCTTAGCAACCAAAGGCAGTGACATCCTATTCTGCCCTTGGAGCGAAACCTCAGTCAGGTTTACCAGGTAGCCCCAGGGCAGGTCTTGGGAGCCCCACCCATCAGCATGGGAGCCTGTGTGCAGCATGGGGACAGAAGATCGCCGCCAACCCCAGATTCTCAAGTATACAAGAGGGCAGACTAGAAGGGACTCCAAGCCCTGGACAGGCCCCTCTGAAGCTGTGACCCCAGAGGGCCAGTTCTCCATCAGCTCCACAGTCTGTCAGTCCCACAGCATATCTGGGTCAGGTGCTCCCAGCTATGAGAGGCCCTACCTGTTGTTCCTCACTGCTCCACCCCGAGGCTCCCAGCAGCCTCGAATCTCCTGGCTGCTCCACAGCACCCCAGGTCCCCACACCAGCCCCTGGGCTGCTCAGGCCATGCCCGCCAAACTCGCTGCACAAAACAGTGTGCTCCCCTGCCTGCCACTGCCTGTGCTCCCTGTCAGACAGCAAGGAACTGCTGGGGGGAGTACTATTAGTCTGTCCCAGTTCAACTAAAGGAACCCTCTGTCCCTTCTGCTGGCCCCCCAGCCCCAAAGGCTGTCCATGTACAGTTTCTATCTAGAGTCACAACACATACATAAGCCCAGGCATAAAACACGCACACTGTGGCCACACTTCTCACACATTCACACATTCATATAGACAGGACACAGAAAGGCAAACAATACTTTTTACAACACACAAGACAACAAAACAGCTCTTCTGGTGCCTGGAGACGAAACCCAAAAGGAAGACACCAGCCTCATGCCGGCCCCATGGGAGCAACCCACATCATCTATACAAATCAAATTCAAATACAAATCAACCAAAGGGATACAAACCCATCCAAAGGACCTTCTGCAGGTACTTACAAATTTTGGGCTCACCACAAAAGGGTATCCAAATGGCCAAAAGGCCCACTTACCAGTTACTTATCCAAACGAAAGTAAACACAGACACACAAAAACATACTGGCAGGCTTCAGACTCTATAGGTGATGGTTCCAGTGGTCTTGGGGGATCTGAGACAAGCTTCCAAATGTTATGCCCAGATCACAGGGATGCCCAAAAAAAACCACCACAGAGACCAAATCCCATATGTAAAAGCAAAGGCCCTTTATTTTCAAGCTCTGGGCTTGGTCTCTCTATCTGTTTGATGCAGCAGTGAGAGCAGAGAGCCCTGATCTCAGGCAGGGTAGAGTTTTTATCATAGCAGAGGTTGGGGTGAGGGGATTTCCAGGGTTTAGGACCCTGATTGGCTGACATATATCTAGGGGTATCTGTAAAACAGAAACAGGTATGTGCTAGACTCAGGGAAATCTGGCCATTTTATCTAACCTTATTTAATAGTTTAAATGTTTGGAATGTCAGGTACTTCCCCTTAGATGTGGGTCCTCCTTGGGTGGGGTCAGCTTAAGGCTTTTCCTGGATCTGGGTGTTACCTGCCAGTAAGCCTGTCACAGAAGCTGTGTCTGGGCCTCTAAGCCTGTCATGGCAGCTGTGTGGTCAAGCTGTTTTGGTATAACCTAAGTAGAAAGAGCTCTAAAGGAAGAGAGAGAGAGAAAGGAATTGAGAGAGAGAGAGAGAGAGAGAGAGAGAGAGAGAGAGAGAGAGAGAGAGAGGAACCAAAAGGAAGCAAACATTTTCCAGAAATAGATGGTGGCAGTTCTTCTTGATAGGTTACAGGCTTCTTTAATATAACTTTCTCTACCTCACCTAAGAATTTAAACAACATGGACCCTCTGAAATGAATGATAAACAGCCCTGGTTACGGCACAGGTTACCTCGTGAAAAGGTCATGAGCCACAGCCACACTACCTGGTAGCAGAGAGTTTTATTAGGAGGAAGTGGGGGGGAGAAGAACCAGACTGAAGAGACAGAACAGAACAGAAAGAAAGATGATGGGGTGGGGGGAGATGGAGCAGAACAGAGAGAGGGTGGGGTCTGTGTCCAGCTTTTTAAAGGTTCCCAGTGAACATGCACAGGTGGGCTTACAAAACTACACCACACATGCACTGACTGCAGGATCATGCCATGCACATGTAGTCACCAGCACACACTGATGACATAAGATGCAAGACCCTTTGCTTAACTCCTGAACTGCGTATGTGCATGCAGCTGGAGTGAGGGCAGAATTCTAACATTCCAAACTTTTTGCTTATTATAAAAAAGTGAGTGAATAGGAATAGGGGCATCATTTCTCCCAGAAAAACTGCTTCCAGCTGACTTGGTGGGCATTGGTTGGCTCTTGGGGAAGGGTTAGGGAATGGGGCTTCCAAGGTAGACAGGCATCCTGGGATGGTGGTGTAGATGTAACCGTCTTTTTAAATAAGAAACACAGAGCCGATTCAGAGATGAAAGCCAATAGCTAAGAGCTGAGATTAAAAATCTTACCCTTCACTGCTGCTGCTGTCCTACCTCTCTGCAAGAGACCTACTTCCTGTGTGTTTGTGCTTTTTATTGACTTTCTATTCTGCCTTCTCATTGGTTGTAAACCCAACCACATGACCTCCTTGTCATTGCCGGTCTGTACAGACCTCCAGGTCTTCTATGGTTGGTATTGAGATTAAAGGCGTGTGTCTCCATGCTGGCTGTATCCTTGAACACACAGAGATCCACTTAGCTCTGCCTCCCAAGAGCTGGGATTAAAGGTGTGCACCACCACCGCCCAGCTTCTGCTATGGCTTGCTATTACCTCTGACCCCCAGGCAACTTTATTTAACATACAAATAAAATCACATTTCAGTACAATTAAAATATCATCATATGGTGGGCTGTCCCGGGATGGTGGGCTATCATCTGCTGTCTTGGAGCTGTTCATGTTTCTTGGCTTGGCACTCTGGCTGCTTTTGTGTCTGACAGGATGCTGGTGAGGCAGAGAAAAGCTTAGAAGAAAGAATTATTATTATGAAGGAGTTTCCAGGGTGATAGAGAGGGGTCCCAAGACTGGGAAGGTTTGGGTTTGGTACTTATCTTGAAGTAGATCCAACCTGTCCAGGTGAATTTAAACTGGTTTCTGTGTCACTGTGCATGGGAAGCACTGCTGACCAGTCTGGAGTGAGGCACATGGAGGGAGCAAATGAAATGAAAGCTCCTATCTTAGCTAGAAAATCTTTTCCTATTAAGTAACTCTGAAAGTACAATTAAGTCTGGTGAGGTGGGTAAGGCTGTCCTCCCTACCCAAACAATAGGGAAATGAGGAGAGGTGAGACCCCAAAACTCCCCAGGACTGGGTCAGTGGCTCTGGTGTCCAGAAGGAAGGAAATGGATCACTTTCACACTGCATTCTGGATTCCCTGCGATCAATCCTGTGGCCAAGGCTAGACGTCTGCTGGAGGTCTTTGTCTGTCCCCATGCCACTCAGTGCCTGGGTGCAGTTGTCTCTTCAGGTGGCACTTTGAACAAGGCTCAGTTGATGGCCTGGCAGGGCATGCACTAGCCTGTGTGGCCTTTCTCTCCCCACCCCCGCCCCCTGGCACTTCAAACAGGAACCCAGCGGCTTTTGGGAGCTGGTCGGACAGCATGTGCCAGCACTTGGCAATTCTGTTCTCAGGCTTTTTCATTTCTCCCATGGTATACCTTAAAATACCACAGCTGAAACTTTTGCCTGTGGGGTCAAGAGCCTTGCTCTCCAGATGCTTAAGTTTTAGCCCTAAGGTCAAGAAGCTCTGGGAAACAAGAGACTGGTTTTATTCCACGTCTTGAAAAAAATTTTTTAACCTAGTCTGCTGGCTTGAGGACAGCTTTAGGAAGACCCACCAGGAGGTAGGATGTAAACTGATCTCTGGCTAAAGAGCCATCCTGATTACTATGATCCCCATGTGGGTCCTGATTGTAAACTTATTTGCATGCATCCTAGCCTGCTACAGACCTGTCTGTGCTTCTCAGGGCAGCTTGAGAATGCGTGAGAGGAGTTAGGGTTAGAGCCTGATACTAGAGAGCCCACCCAGTACCGGAGAGCGGAGCGGAAGTCAGATAGGCGGAAGTGGTTGCACATGGCAGAGAAGGAATCAGAAATGGAGAGGGAGAAGGTTTCAGAGCTTAGGTAGAAAGCTTGGGGATAAGGTAACTCTTTTCATTTGACCATTTGCTGGCAGAAGTTAGATAATGCCCATGAAATGTCAGGGTTGAAGCAGCCATTATGTGGCCAAATTTACTGGTATCTGGGGATATTTAAAGCATTCATCAGAGGAGGAATGGAACCAGGAGAAGGAAGCCCCCATGTTCCATGGCTGCAGCTGAGAGAAAAAAAAAACTAAAAAATTAAAATAACAAACAGGATCCCCAGGCTCCTATTTCAAGCATCCTTGAGAATAGGCAGTCTGTGAACAGGCATTAACAGCACAAATTACCTGAGCCACCATCACGATAAGGATAAGGGCTGGGGTGTACCTACCGGAGGACCCCCTGGGGGCCCAGACAGCATCCAATACTTTGTCAAGTTTGAATGTGTCATAGTACACAGCAGAGGACCCCCTAGGGGTCCGGTGCAAGGAATATAGCTCAGGCTATAGTTGTGGGAAATGGCGGGGGACTCACCCATCTTGGCGGCACATGTGGTGTATGTGGAGCAGTTCGGTGACTGGGCAAATGAAAAAAGCAGAGCAGGAAGTCACACAATAAACCATGGTATAGGTTTCTGATGCTGAGCCCTGGACGCAGAGCTCCGGAAGAGCCCATCCGAGTCATGACACCAATGAAATGAATGATAAACGGTATTGGTTACAGCGCTGGTTACCGCCAGGAGAGGTCACAAGCCATGGCCATGCTACCTGGTAGCAGAGAGCTTTATTAGAAGGAGGAGGGGAGAAGAACTAGGCCTGGGGAGACAGAACAGAACAGAGAGAATGATGGTGGGGTGGGGGGAGAGGGAGCAGAACAGAGAGAGAGGGTGGGGTCTGTGACTGACTTTTTAAGGGTTCCCAATGAACATGCACAGATGGGCTTACAGAACTACACTATGCATGTGCTGATTGCATGACCATGCCACACACACATACTCACCAGTGCATGATGATGATGTAAGATGCAAGACCCTTTGCTTAACTCCTGAACTGTGCATGTGCAGTCATGCAGCTGGAGTGAGGGCAGAATTCTAACACCCTCCAAATTAGGTTTAAGTCTCTATCATGTCGCTGAGTGCATGGCATTATCCTTTGTTTCCCTCCCTACCCAGTTCCCTCAGAGAACTTGGGAAACCTTGGACCAAGTCTGGTGGAAGTAAATACACACACACACACACACACACACACACACACACACACACACACACATCCATGCAGACTTTTCTAAACACACCTACATGCAAAGATGGCAGCCAGGCAGAGATACGCATCACACCTGCTCCTACCATGTATATCTACCAGGTACACATAGACCACACCCTTTGAACACACACCCATATATTCCCCTTTCCTGGCATTTCTTTCAGAGAAAATCACTGATGCTTAGCAGATAATGAAAGAATAATCTCTCACTCTAAAGTGAAAAAGGCAGTATTTCAAGGGGTGGGTCAGAGGGTACTACTTCTTCAGTTCAGATAAACCCTTGAGAATCTGAGGGGTCGAAGTTCTAAGCTTCAGTTGGATCCTTCCACACAGCCACCTCCTAAGCTACAGGATCCTATTCTTTACCAAATTAGACCTTTACATTGATTGCTAACACACTCTAGGGTTAGGACTTGAATTTTGAGGTTGACCATGTTGTACCCATGTCACCAGACCCCTGAGCAAGACCACCACAGAGCTGATATCCAATGCAAACCACACAGGGGCAAGTTGATAACAAGCAAGCCCGGACTTGGTCCATGTCCACCACTCAGCAGAGCAGGTGGAGAAGGATGGCCCTGAGCTCTCAGGGTGAGGGGGTTTTAAAGGGAAAAACCACAAAAGCAGGGTGGTACAAGCCTTTTTGTCATATGATTGGGTGAGGGTGTGTAACCTTTGAATTTACTGGTTGGGGGTTACAGTTATCATTTTTGGGCAGACCTGGACAAGTTCCATACTTTGTCCTTGAGCTGCCATGGAGGTTGCCTGGCCTTGCACATTCACATTGACCCATGCACATAACTCTAAGTTGGTGAGGGGTCTCAGATAGTAAACAACTGGCTGAACCTTGAGTAGTCAGAGTACATGTAGAAAGGGAGCTACTGCAAGGACTATGTCATGGCCCTCCCAGAAACTGCTTGCTCAAGTCTCAAGAAACTGAAATTGAGGCCTGATCTCTGAGAGAAGACTGAGCAGCCTGTTATGGCGTCTGCCTGGTCCTTTCAGCTACACCTCAGCCAACCTTGTAATGAGGGCTTCACTTTGATATTCTACAACTTTAGCTCTGTGGCCGCTGAAAAGAACATTCTCTTCCAGGGCAAAATTAGAAACCTTTAAAGTGTCTATTTGCATCTGGAGCTTGTCAGTTTTCTCATCAAGGTCATTGTTGTCCTTCCATGTATTGTGAGAAGCTAGAAGTTGATTAATGTTATCACAGAGCTCATCCTTATCCCTCATTAATTCATCCAGAGCGTCTAAGAGCAACAGACCAGCATTAACACTTTCTTATCTTTTATCACACTATCAAAAGTTTCATACACACAGCCACCAAAAGCATTGTCACTCACAACTGATGAATCAGGATAATCAAATGTATTTGTCTCTTTAAGTTTGTAATATAGTTCACACCATGGGCTTGCAGTACTCTCTGAGCTCCCAGGAGAGACTTCAATAACTGGAGAGTGCTTGGTAATAGTATATATTGTTGATTAAAAAGCCTCTTCCATATACATAAAAGAATAATTCTTTAAAAAAAAAACTGCTCATCCTTGTTCACAGAGGCCCCTTTGCAAAAACCTCTATCACCAAATAATATTTACATTATGATTCATAACAGTCAAACTTATAGTTATGAAGTAGCAATGAAAGTAATTTTATGGTTGGAGGTCAACACAACATGAGGAACTGTATTAAAGGCTCACTGTTGGGATTCTGCTGCTGCTCCAGCTGCATGATCGCACATGCGCAGTTCAGGAGCTAAGCAAGGGGTCTTGCCTCTTACATCATCAGTGTGCGCTGGTGATTATGTGCACATGGCATGGTCAGGCAACCAGTGCATGTGTGGCATAGCTCTGTAAGCCCACCTGCATGTTCACGGGAGTCCTTAAAAAGCTAGATGCAGACTCCCCTCCTCTCTGTTCTGTTCTCTCTTCCCTCCTCTCTCTCTTTCTTTCTACTATCTGCATATGCTTCTTCCCTAGACCTGGTTCTTTTGTCCTCCTTCTCCTCCCAATAAAGCTCTGATACTGGGTTTTGTCATGGTTGGTGCCTCATGACCTTTCTGCACAGTAACCAGCGCTGCTTATCATTTTTAAAAAACAACATTGATGCCATAACTCGGATTTTTTTTTTTGATAAGGCCTTGTCCAAAATGCTGCCAGAAGGGCCACTGGTCAGCTGACTGCCCCAGTGCACCTAGCAGCGTGGGAACATCAGATCAGGATCACCCTCTGGCTGGCTTCCCAGCTTGGCCTTCAGCCATGACTGAAGCTGCCTGGTTCCCAGCCCAGCCACTCCCACCTCATACAGGAAACCCAGAGTAGTAATAATAATATCTGGGTGACCCATCTCCTTCCTTCTGAACACCGGTGCTACTTACTCAGTCCTGAGGGAGTTTTGGGGTCTCACCTCTCCTCGTTTCCCTACTGTCGGGGTAAGGGGACAGCCTTACCCACCTCACCAGACTTAATTGTACTTTCAGGGTTACTTAATAGAAAAGAATTTTCCAGCTAAGGTAGGAGCTTTCATTTCATTTGTTCCCTCCATGTGCCTCACTCCAGACTGGTCAGCAGTGACACAGACAGGGCCCTGTTCTCTCTCAAGTTCCAGACGACATCAGGATCCATTGCCTTGTCCCCAATTCCAGAAGAATGAGGTCTCACCCCACAAGCTTTTCTCTTCCTGGTTCCCTCTTCTAATTAACTACTCAGCTAATTGTTACAGGATCACCATAGGGCTGTAATCCAAGGACCATCAAATATATACCCTAGTGGTAAAGGAACAGTAACAGTTAAAAGGTATTTACACCTTCAGACCAAAAAGGGTCTGGGCCCTGCAAAAAACAGACTTTAATATAACCATCCATTACTGTTCAATGCCCTCAGCAATTGATCACCTGTGTCTCCTGGATGCTAAACTAAAAAGGAAACAGTTTCCTTAAAATAATCTGTCTCTGATTAAAGCTTATCTCAGGTAAAAATTAAAAGCATGTTCCAACCTCTCTCTCTCTCTCTCTCTCTCTCTCTCTCTCTCTCTCTCTCTCTCATTAACATTACCCAGCAGAGTACTAAACACTACAATGGTGACCAGCCCAAGACTTCAATTTTTCTCATGGCTGCTTCTTAATACATTCAAATTTTTCCTAAGCTCCAGAAACCAGCTTAAACCCATCTAACAGGTTGGATCTACTTCAAGATAAGTGCCAAACCTAAACTTTCCTGGTCTCTGGACCCCCTCAATCATCCTGGGAACACCCCAAAGGAAAAAATAAGAAAAATAATAATTCTTTCTTCTAAGCTTTTCTCTGTCTCACCAGCATCCTGTCAGACACAAAAGAAGTCAGAGTGCCAAGTCAAGAAAGATGGACAGGTCTGAGGAAGCAGACGACAGCCCACCCTCCCAGGATGCCTGTCTACCTCAGAAGCCCCCTTCTCCACTCCCCCCCAAGAGTCAACCAATGCCCACCAAGTCAGCTGGAAGCAGTTTTTCTGGGAGAAATGACGCCCCTATTCCTGTTCACCCGTTGTTGTTTTTTTTTATAATAAGCAAAAAGGCTAGAATATTAGGATTCTGTTCCCACTCCAGCTGCATGACAGCACATGTGCAGTTCAGGAACTAAGCAAGCAGTCTTGTGTCTTACATCATCAGTGTGTGCTGGTGATTACGTGCATACAGCGTGGTCATGCAATCTGCACATTTGTGGCATAGCTCCTGCACATGTTCACAGGAGTCCTTAAAAAACTGGACACAGACTCCTCTCCCCTTTCTCTCTGTTCTCTTCTGCCCCCACTATCTTTCTCTTTCTCTCTGCTCTCTGCATGTGCTTCTTCCCCAGGCCTGGTTCTTTTGTGCCTTCCTCCTCCTAATAAAGCTCTGATACTGGGTTTTGTCGTGGCTTGTGCCTTATGACCTTTCTGCATAGTATTCAGCACTGCTTATCATTTTTAAAAAACAACAGTAATGGCATTAGAAAGGTTGAGAGCCACTGTTTTAGAACCACTTCTGGTGCTAAACTTCACATTAGAGTTCTCTGGAGGAACAAAGTTTACAGAATGAACGTGTGGTGTGTTTGTGTGTGTGTGTGTGTGTGTGTGTGTGTGTGTGTGTGTGTGTGTGTGTGTGTGTTATTTAGCGGCAATCTTACCCTGCGAGGAAATGTCATGAAACATGACAGAATCCACTAACAAGAGTTTTATTAAGATAAAAGGGACAGACGAGTGCTCAGGCCTGTGGGAGACACGTGGGTGGGAAAGAAGAAGGGGGAGCCAGGAATATGGCGCCAGCTTATAAAGGCTGGATGGCACACGCGCATACACAGGTTGACATAACTACTCCACGCATACACAGATCATATGGCTGTGTTGCGAGCTCTTACGCAACCATGTAAAGTCATGGGATCCTGGCCACGCAAGACGCCTTTACCCAGAAATGGCTATTTTGACCTGGAACTGGCTAGGCGTAAGTGTCCAGGTCCGCTGGGCATGCGGAAACACGCCCAACCGTGGGGGCGTGTTGTGAATCTATCATCGTGTATGTTTGGGATTTATTGGAAAGACTTACAGGCTGCAGCCCAGCTTATCCAAGAATGGCTGTCTGTGACTTGAAAGTCCAATAATCCAGTAATTGCTCAGTCCATAAGTTTTGTATAATATTATAGGACCAGCCTTAATAACATACTTCCCAGGGTGCACAGAAGAGACACTACCAATGGTGCAGGAATGAATCCAGATACACGAGTTCTTTTTCCAATTCGTTTATTCATCTGCCACCACAATTCTGCCTGGTTCTTTCAGACTGGTCTATATCTTTCCCAAGAGAGCAACACCTTCATGTTTACAATACAACGTAAGAATTGCAAGGTCCCCACCAGAAGCTTCCGGGCAACCTCATTTGCAATCCAAAAAGGGGGAGAGAATAAAGGTGGAGTTACATAGGAGCTGGAATAAATCAGAGAAGGAATTTATGTGATAGAAATATACCCTTACTGTGGTTAGGTAAAAAACATTACAAGTCTATCATAAATGCGCTCAAACTACAAACTTACAGGTGATAGGGTAAAGAAATCTGTAAGTCACTAAAAATAAAACTGCCACTATTTTTCTCTGCTACCAGTTTTCTGACAGGGTGGGGGAGGAGTATTGATAGCTAGTCAATCTGCATCACAGCTTGAAGCACCTGGTGAGAGGAAACCCCTTTGATCTAAGAAGTTGCTCTGGGGCGGTGGAAAAAGAGGAGAAGATCTGAACTCAATTTGCACAAGAAACAAATCTATGCACCTAGGAAGCCAGGCATTTGGCCTGAGAACCAGGTTGTCTCCGAAAGGACAGTTTACCTAGTTCAGGAGTTTCAGGTGCCTATCAGGTGGTCTGGTAGCTGTTCTGTTCCTTGCTTGTCTTTCAGTGCTTTGTTTGGGGCTGGCCCTGTCTTTGGATGTGGCTAAGAGGAAATATTTGTAAAACACAGATACCCAATTCAAATGCTAAAAATAGGAGTTCAGAGCCAGAAAGTTCTGCCTATATGACTTTATCCAAGTACTTTGAGTGTATATGCCCAAGATGGCGGTTCACACACACATACATACATGTTCTGGGATAATTATGAGCACAAGGAATTCATAGCAAGACACAGCTGAATATTAAAACTTTATAACATTAAATATTCCATTATAAATGACTTCCCATTTGACAGACCCTTAGCCAGTCAAAGTATGGCTTATTATATACAGCTGGACTTTCTATTTCATATCCTTGTGGTTCGTGACACATAAGGCTGGATATCTAGGCTGGTCTTCAGTATATGATGGAATCCCAAGGAAGTAGGCTCTAATTCCAGTGAAGAAACTGACTTGCTAACAAAGCAAGGGCAATCAGGCAAAGAGCAAAAGCCTCCTTCATCCTTGTCCTTACGTAAACTTCTAGCAGAAGGTATAGCCCAAATTAAAGATGTGTCTTCCCACCGCAAAGATCAAGGTTAAAGGCCTGACTGTTTCTACCTTAAAGATCCAGATTAGGAGTGGATCTATCTACTTCAAAATAGGCAAGAACCCCTCACAGGTGTGCTCTCTATTCTTGGATTTTAGTCATTCTAGATGTGGTCAAGTTGACAACCAAGAATAGATATCACAGGGAATTAGATGCAGGGAATGGGCCAGGATCCATTCACTGGATCTAATGTTGAACCCAGGGCCTCAAGGTTTGCACAGTAGGTATGATTTTCCTTGTGAGCCATCCCCCAACTCCTAATCCTTTATAAGTTACTTATATAACACCCATCATCTCCCTTTATCCCAGGCTTTTCTTGCATGTGTACTTTGGTTCAGAGTCCAGGTGGGGAAAGGTTTCCAGTCTTTCTCTTCCTATTGGCTTTTCTGGTTTGCTTGTTCTGAGACAGGGTCTGATGTGACCCAGAGGTACCCTCAAACTCAGTGATGTAGCTGAGGATGACCTCAAATTCCAGAGCCTCCCGCTGCTGCCTTCTGAGTACTGGGATGACAGACATGAGCCACCATGCTTGGTTTATGACATGCTGAGGATAAAACTGCCAATTCCACCAAAAGAGAGTAAAGACTATTACCAAAATTCTTTGGTCTCATCAAGAAAGCTTTATTTTCTGTTAGACAGGGCTATCTCCTTAAAGCAGGATTTGAGAAA
>CABHPH010127931.1:0-17863 GCA_902168325.1 Peromyscus nudipes | reverse complement strand
TGGTGCCATCGCTGGGCTGGTGGTCCTGGGTTCTATAAGAAAGCAGGCTGAGCAAGGCATAGCAAGCAAGCAGCACTCCTCCATGGCCTCTGCATCAGCTCCTGCCTCCAGGTTCCTGCCCTGTGTGAGTTCCTGTCTTGACTTCTTTTGGTGATGAACTACAATGTAGAAGTGTAAGCGAAATGAACCCTTTCTTCCGCAGCTTGCTTTTGGTCATGATGTTTCATCACAGCAATAGAAACCCTAACTAAAACAAAGTGCCTCCTGATATTTCTCTAATTAAAAAAAATTGTATTTGTTTGGTGTGGAAGAAGGCACATGTGCCATAGAACATGTGTGGAGGGCAGATGACCCCTTCTACCATCTGAGCCCTGGGCTCCCTAGGATTGCCACCAAGCACCTCCTAGGCCCCACAGTTATATTTTCTATTTGTAGTTTTATAGTATTTTATTTAATGTCTTTAATTTTTAGCTATATATCAATTTTCTTTTGTAACAAAACTTTTGACTATTAGAACCAGGAATATGAGATCTAACTGCATTTTTATTATAACATAAAATAAACTAGATTAAATGTGATAGTATTAATCCAACTATCACTGAAAATTATATCTCTGTGCATTTATATCAAAACTCGACACAGCCAATCAAATACGAAGTGAACAGTCTCTCTGTCTCATTATTAGATGAATCAGAAAATTTATCTTTCATTTACTGTATATAGAGGCACTCTTGAAGATACCCCCAAGTAAGAAAAAATAAAATAAAACAGGCAAGATTTAGGAAGCAAGAAATGTATTAACTTTGGGGGGCGGGGAAGAAATGATTTCCTAAAATGATCAGCAAATGGGTTTGAGAGCTCAACCAATGCAGGCTGAAACAGTCAATCCAGGCTTCAGGCAGGGAAACAGAAGAAACCAAGCCATATGCCCCGCGGGCAGCTTACGTAGAATGCCTGGGACAGTCTTTAATTAATTAATTAAGTCAGATACAACAATGACTCCATGTGGAAGGGACCGAGACACAAACCTAGAGCCAAAAGCTTTCCTTTGTTTCAAGGAAATGAGATCACAGAACAGTCTTTGAATCTGTATTAACCATTCCCAAGCTGGTAAGTTTAACATTGCTGAATGAATTCTAACAATTAGCATCAATATATGGTGAAGGTATGATTATGAGAAACCATATAAATATTCATAAAATCAACTACATGAAATCCAGAGAGTGGAATTGTAGAGGGAAAGAGAGAAACACAGGCAAACTGAAGTGAGAGACACTGTCTTTTAAATAAAGAATTCAGTGTATTATTTAAGTATACAGAGGGATTTTACAATCATAAAAATAACTGGAGCAGAAACTATTAAAATGTGTCATTTCATTTAATCAAGATTAAAACGAGATGGGTCAGATAACTGCTGCAGGTTTTTTAAAATGATGATTTACATACTCACGTGCATGGGAAACATTGCTTGCAATAAATACCCAAGATTGATGCTTATTTGGTGGTTTTGGATGATAGACAGACAAGTTCAAGAAATTTAAATCACAAAATTAAGTGAGGTAAAAAACCTCCTGGGATGCCAATTAAAGATTAAATTGTTGAAAGTAGTGGAAGAATAGATGGTCTAAACGAAAATTAGAGAGCAAAGTGCAGCATTGTGAGTAATTGGTGTTCCTATGTGAGTAAATGATATAGATGAAATGGAAGTAGTATTCAAATACAGAAAAAAAAGCCCTATATAATTGATTGAATTCTGAACACAAGTATAGAAGTGGCTTACTCTTTTGAAAAAATAGATTCTTTTCATCTTTTCATACAATATATTCTGAATATGGCTTCCTCTCTTCAGGTTCTCCCTAGATCTTTACTCACCAAAATGAGAATCAAATTTTATTGAAAGATATTTAAAGATATCAATGAAATTATAAAAAGATAGAAGGAAGGGAAAGAGAGATTATAATGAGAGAGGATAGAAAAAGAGAGAGAGAGAGAAAGAGAGGCTTCTTTTTCAAGATGACATTTAAAGACTAGGCTGTATTAGGATTTTCTTTCTCCCAAAATTTGACTTTATATTTGTACCTTTATAAATCTGGATAAACAAAAGTAATGATTGGAGATTCTGAGATGAAAGCAAGTCGTTCATAAATGAAAGAGCCACAAATAAATAAGTGCATATGAGTGTATATTTGCATATTTGTATGAACATATGTGAGTGCAAGCACCACAGGTGATAGCTAGTCACTGCTGTGGTTTCCACACAGCTTGTTCCCAGGACTCATGGAGTGGAGGCTAAGTCCTTACTGTGGTGACGTTGAGGTGGTGGACTGCTATGTGATGGAGCCTGATGAGAGGAATAAGTTGTGGAGCTCTGCCTAGGAGGGAATTTACGCTGGCCTCACAGAGAGTGGATTGTGATAAACTGAGGCTGCCCCAAACTCTTGGCCTCATTGCATAGGGCTGGTGATCATCTCCTCTCTTTATCATGCTGTGACCCAACCAAGGGCGTTCACCAGAGGCCAGGCAGCCCCACTCTCAGACTTGACTTTCAGCCTCCAACACTGAACTTCAGTAAGTATTTTTGCTATCGCAACAGAAAACAGACTAGCTGAGCCATGGTGAAAGGTCTGAAACTTATTTAGTTGGAATCCTAGTTAAGGGAAGATAAAAATTAGAGGACTAATATCTGAAGAAATCAGAGCTGTTTGTTGTTTCCCTAATCTTGCAAAAGACATTAAGTCATGGAACCAAGACGAACCACACATTCCAAATAAGATAAATAGAAAAGGCCAGCTGGTTGCTGATACAAGCATAGTGAAACCTCCAAAGGCAAAGTATGAAGGAAAGATCAATGGGACCATGACAAAGACGACATCATAACTCATCAACAGCATCCGTGTAAGACAGTGTCCCCTTATAGCTGGTAGAATACAGTTGCCATACAGTGGCAACACATAAAAATGAAGAAGGAAAGACATATTTTGAAAGATTCTAAAATTGTGAGAATCACCAGTAAGCCTGCAACAAAGGATTGCTTCAGGAGTAAGAAAAGATGGTTCCTAATGAAAATGTAGAAGGTCAGGAATTATTACAGAGTGAAAGAGGTAAGTTTGGATAATTTAAAAGGGATGTTAAACATGTGAAATTATAGCAATGGTAATGTTTTATGGAATTTATAGGTAACAAATCTCCACAACTTGTTAGTATTATTGAAATAAAGCTGGTCTCTCTCTTTCTCCCTCTTTTTCTCCCTCCCTCTCTCTTTTTCTCTTTTAACATTTATTTTTAATTATATGTATGTGTGTCGTATGAGTGTTACATGTGTTGAGTGTGTGAATGTGTGTGTGTGTGAGAGTGTGTGTGTGGGTGCCCTGGATAATATGCAGAGATCAGAGGATAATTTGTGGGAGTCAGATTTCTCCCCCACCATCCTGGACTTGCCTTTACTCAGCAATATCTTCCCAGCTCAAAGCTTGCCTTCTGAGCCAGGCACTGGTGGCACACACCTTTCATCCCAGCACTAGGGAGGCAGAGGCAGGCAGATCTCTGAGTTTGAGACCAGCCTGGTCTACAGAGCGAGTTCCAGAACAGCCAGGGCTACACAGAGAAATCCTGTCTTGAAAAAACAAACAAACAAACAAACAAACAAACAAACAAAGTCCTTGCCACCTGTAAATCCTTAGCTGGTTTAGTTTTTCTTTGCATGACTAATTTAGAGCTTTTCAACACTTCCACTTCTTAGCGAGAACAAAGCTCTACATTTACCCCCTTATCTTCATTTCTCCTGAAAACTTCTGTTTGCCTCTGCAGCCGCATCTTCCAGAACCTGGACGTGCCGTAAGGAAAGGAGTGGCCCAGTGCTGCTGATCCGTACTACCTGGCAGCTATCCAGACCTTCCATTTCATTTTGTTTTGAAAGTTTACTTCAGCATTCTTAGATGTTTTCCGTAGGCAGTTTGGCTTATACCGCATAGTCTGCAGTTACCAAAAATGGCTTATGCGCATGCACAAACTGCCCTCCATGTTATTCAGATTTTCTTTTTTCCCTCTAATGAGTAAACAATATAATAAATACATAGGTAGCAGAACATACAAAGCCATAACATAACAAAACAACGTAAGAAGAAAGCATATAGCAGATTAATTGATATTGGAAAAGAAGTATATCTAATAAAATTGTCAATATGGATCAAGAGAATCACTTTCTTTTGTGTGGTCAGGAACTGAACCTAGTGCCTTGCAAATGCCAGGTAAGCATTCTTCCACTGAGTTAGATCCCCAGATCCAGAAGCATTACTTACAAGAAGAAAAAGATGAGCATATAGAATTAAAAATGTAAATCAATCTACAATTCCCAGGAAGTACACATAAAAGAGAATAACTCAGAAAGCTAAAAGAAAACCTGAATACACAACATATTAATAAAAGTTAAAGAAGATTTGAATTATTTTTCTCATAATAAAAGACACCCAAAAAGTAAAATATTGTATCAATTACACATCTGCATAGTGCTTGTGAATGATTTCTTTACAGTGACTATGAGGTTAATGTGATCCTTCATATTTTCACACAATGAAAAGTCCCAAACAGGATGGTGTTAAGAGGTAGAGCCTTTGGGAGGTGATTAGTCTATGCAACTGGATATCTCTTGAAGGAATTGGTGCCCTTGAAGAGTACCCAAAAATGCTCTTGAACTTGCCATCTGAGTAGATAGAAAGGGGAGTCAGCAGCAGTCTACAAGATGGGAAATGTAAGAACCATACCAGATCTGCCTGACCATGACAGCATCTTCATCTCTATGTCCAGCCTCTGAAGTTGGAGCAATAACTTTTTTGTTTGTTTAAGCCATCCAGTCTCTGGTATTTTGTGACAAAGCCAGAACAAAGACAGACAAACCATCGAGATAACTGCTAAATGGAACAGATATACCAAGACATTTAAGAAAAAGTATTTGGTAGGCAATAAAATTCTAACATAAAAGGAGTTAAAAATGTAAGATACTCTCCCTTTGTCATTGGCCAAACCAAACCAACGAACCAAACAAACGTAAGACACACATTAAACATGAGCTGAAACTGTGGTTGTGAGAACTCAGCCCCACATATTAGCAACACTACTTGGCTCTAAGTGTGCAGCTACCCAGACCACACTCAAACATAGAGTTCCAGTTGGTTTGAATGGTTCTTAGGTGTTATTCGTTTATAAAAGCCTCCCAAGAGGCTGTAATGCACAGCCAGAGTTGAGAACTAATGAAGTAATGTACAGAAACTGAGAGTTATTTTAATAAAGTTATTACCACACTCTACATTAAACTCTGCATCCTACAGAGAAAATCCTTTAAACAGCACCTACAAATTATTCATAAAAATTGCTCATACACAATCACAATGAATCCTCAAAAAAAAACTGTAATGTAGAAGTAGCATAGCCTTAAAGACTCTAATAACAATATGAAGAAGTGACGCTGGAAATAAAACATAAAATACATTTTAACCATTAAACATGAGGCAAACCTCCAAACTTTAACCTAATATTTGGAAAACAGAACAATGATAAATTATCCTGATTTTAATTACTGTTATAATTACTATGTGTATATGTAAGATATATGGCTGAAAGTTTCCTCAGAGAAAAATTAATATTATCCAATTATTTCATAACTAAGTGAGTCTACAGCTATACCACCCTGAACTCACCCAATTTAATCATTGCTGAGTAAAACAGAGGTTAGGAAAGAAAGAATGAGGCACTTGCTTTGTGATTTAGTCATTTCTTTTAGTGGAAGGGTACACCCAGAGGGGAAAAGCTTGCCAACTAGACATCTTAATAAACAGATTAGGGCCAGCAAGATGACTTAATGGATAAATGTGATTTCCACTAAGTCTAATGCCCAAGTTCAGTCCCCAGAACTCGCATGAGGAGAAGAGAATCAACTCTTGCAAGCTATCCTCTGGCCTTCACCATTGTGCCTCAGTATTTACATACACATCCTCCCCATCCCCCCATACACACTCATATACACAAATAAATTAATGCAATAAAAAAAGTAGACTACAAATTCCATAGAGGACAATTTTTTAACATTTTATTAAGTATTTGAAAATTTTCTAAATGCATCAACGTATTTTGATCATGTTAATCTTGTCTCCATCCCCTAACTACTTGGAGATCCAAATTACACATCAGCCCCATCTCAACTTCATGTTCTCTTTCCTTTCTTTAAGCTATTGTGTCTAATTTCTGTTCTCCATAAACTCATGGATATATGGTCATTTACTGGAGTGTGGTCAGCCTAGCAGGGGATAAAAAGCTTAGGGAAAACTGGTTTTCCTACCCTTAGAAACCATCAACTCTGAATTGTTCCTCAGCTACAGGTGGAGTCGCTCTCATGGAGCCTCTCTGCACTTTATTCTTGAATATTGACGGGCTTGATTGTGCGCAGGTCTCACACAGAGTGCAAGCACAGCTGGTGTGAGTTCAAGAGGGCAGCAGTCCTTACATGCTCAGAAGACGTTGTTTATCTCCAGTCCTGCCCAACCTCTGGCTTTTATAGTCTTCCCAGTGCAACTTCCATGATATTCCCTCATCCTTGGCAGGAGGGGTAATACAGATGTCCTATTTGCAACTGAGCACTCCACACTTAGACCAGTTTGAGATTCTGTGTTAACCATGATGCACTACACAAAGAAGCTTCTCTGATGAGGTCTGAGAGTTGGACTAACATGTGCATACAGATATGAATTTAGAGGGCAGTTTAATATTAAATCCATTCAGCAAAATAGTAGTAGTAGTAGGTTCATCCATGGGCTTATGAGCTCTTCAACCATGGGTTCTTGACTATATTCCTTCCTTCAATAGAATAGGGCATAAGTCCATTTTTTAAGTGGGTGGTTACCCCCAAACATTTGTGCCCCTATATCATCCATCGGCATATGTTACCATATGGGTTGTTATGGTAGTTCATGGGATCACAATTGCATAAGACTATTGGTGACTTTTGTCCTTCAGCATCATGTATACCTACCTATTGATACTATAAAAGCCAGCCAGCAAAAAAGACTCTTTCTGGTCAGTACCAACTTCATTTCTCCAAGTCTTGGGACCAATGTGTATATGATCTTTAGCAACAGGGTCTTACCATCAAGTTCTGGAGGATAATAAAGAGCAATGACGATAAACTAATTTTTTTTGGGGGGGCTGGGTCTCTTGGACAATCTGACCAACAGCTTGTTGAGAGTATCTCACACCTGGCACTTTTTTTTTTCAGGCTATACCTTCTAAGAAAAAGTATTATTCCCTAGTGTAGGCAACTCCAATTAAACATTTTTATGTAAATACATTTGTGTGTTTGTGTGTGTGTATGTGTGTGTGTGTGTGTGTGTGTGTGTGTTGTGGAAGCTTATAACTTAGTGGAGACCATATCTACAGGAAGTGCTTAAGAAAATACCACTAAACTGGGCACACCCTTTTAATCCCAGCACTCGGGAGGCAAAAGTAGGAGGATCTCTGTGAGTTTGAAGCCAGCCTGGTCTACAGAGTGAGTTCTAGTACAGCCAAGACTGTTACACAGTGAAAACCTATCTTGAAAAACAAATAAACAAACTAATAAATAGAAAATACCACAGTTAAATAACTATTCAATTCATTTATCAAAAATGCATTAGCATACACAATTTTTCGTGAGAAAATAAAATCTTTTCCTTTCCCTTTTCAAACATGCATTGGTTTGAAACACACATGTCAAAGAGAAGCTTCTCGGGACTCTACTTGCAAGGATCATTGCTATAGTTTGTTACTAGAGAAGTTTCTTTGACTGTGTAGAGCCCCGAGACTATGAGGATCAGATGCAGCCTTCTCTCCTGAGTGTGAAGCTGGCTCTAGGTGCTGCTTTCATGCAGCTGCCTCTTGTGGTCGATGATCCTTCTCTCCCTTTTGAAGAGAGAGTGAAAGGGAACACAGTCTGAATGGATTTCAGTCTGTTTATTGTGGTTACTAAAGCCAGAAAGTTTTCACCAAAATCCTCAGATTATGTCCTATAATTGTGGACGTTAAAAAAAAAAAAGAAAGAAAAAAGAAGCTCTCTGTTCATTGCAAAAAGTGAGAGAGTAGGACGGTGGGGACCAGAGAAAGACATGGAGAGCAGAGAGATGCTGGCTGTAGGACTCTATTTCACTATACTTTCCTCTTCCTCAATGGGATGGTCCTAGATAATTCCACACGTTAGTCCATTCTAACCCACGGAATTCCAACTCTGAATCAATGTGATCTTTAAAATAATAGAACTTAGAACTTAACTTTCTAGTGGTATTATTTACTGATATAAAATATCCACCAATGCTAACAACAAAAGAAAATGGCTATTCTCTTTCTAATTACTGAGCTCAATTAATTATTAGACCTTATGAGAATTCTCAAGAAAATCAACTAAATAAGGGATAGAGTAAAACTTCAACATGGAGATGTGCTGTAACACTATAAAATATAATGATTTTTTATAAATTTTGTCTGAAAAATGTAAGCCCATTAAAGAGATGTAAAGATACCTATAGGAAACAAATGTAAAATGCCTTATTTTAAAATGAGATAATAGTAAATTGTTCAAATATGAATGAAGAACAACTGTGTAACCACATAAAAATATTAAAATCTTGTCTCACTTTTTATTTTTATAACAAATTATTATGAATGCATTAAACATGACTAATTAATAATGAAAATTTGGAAGCTAGAAGAAATGGAGGCTTATATATAATTCTCAAGAAGAAGATTTCCATGACATCAAAGACAAAGAATAATAAGACAAATGTTAATAAATATGACTAGAACAGTATTTATAGATTCAATATAACATTTAAAAAAACTGGTGAATTTTTGCTTTGATTTACAATGGAGAAATAAGGACTAGACTTTTCTTACTATCTTATATAAATTACAAAAGCATATATATATATAACGTTTTTCTGACTTTGAACATCAGGCTACACTGGAAAGTGATTTTTAAGGAGGAGGAATAAATGTCAGTCTCTATGGGTTGCAAAGAATTTCAAAGATGCAGATTAGGGAAGGAGAATGCAAGCCTTCTCGTGTTTTCACGTTTGTTCGAGGCATCTGAGTCAGTACTTGAGGAGCCTAAAGCAGCTACAATTCTCAGGGCAGAGGATGGGGGAAGAGAGTTGACCATTCATGGAGCTCTGGAGACATGAAGAAGTTTCCCTTGGATGTCTAGCATGAGGGGTTAGTGACCTAAAAGCCTCAGGTGGACTGAGAAACCCCTGGCAGGAAAGCTGACTGATAAACCCTGAGGAATCTTCTGGTAGGAAGATCCATGGATCAACCTGCCCTTGGAGACTGCAGGAGACCCCGACCTGCAGGTGGCCTCTTCCATCCTCAAGGTTCAGCCCCTTTTCATAGAACCCTGAGCCCCTGTGCCAAATGCACACAGTCTGCTCTCCTGCAGTGAGTCTGTGGCCCTTCCGCTGTTCCGATTAAAGGAACAATTCTGCTTTTGGAGATGCCTGTCTGCTTTCTTTTATTTCCAAGTTGACTCAATCAATTCCAATCTAAGCTGAAGATGATGAAAGATTCATGAAGGTGCATTGAGATGAAGACAGCGCCACCAGCCAGGAATGGTGGAAGAATGCCTGAAGTACACAGGGACCAGTTCCTCCCAAACGTTACAGTGAGAAAATCCCACCAGAAGTCAGAGTTCCAGGAAAAATACTCAGCAGTGGCATCAACTAGCTTTGGATAAAGTGTCCTATCAAATAGTGACATTTAGTACTGTTATTCTCTTTTTTTAATTTATGTATTCGTCTCTCATCAGATATTAGAAACAAATTTGAGAGGGATTCAAACATTTCCAAATACTTTAACTAATGACCAGAGAAAAGATAAATATGTAGGAGTTAAGTTTGTTTATTTTTATTTTATTTTTATTTTTTTTTTACCAAAGTAACAGAAAATGCTGTAAATTTTATATGAGCAAATTTTAAATACTACTTCTCCATTCTCAAATTGGTTCTCAGGAACATCTCTCTCACCTTCAGTGGTGTCTTCCTTGCATGACAAATGCAAAGACCTGAGTCAAGTAAGAGGAAGGTGATGTGGGCATTGTGGATCGCCACAAACTGGGGACATAGCAGGGCACTCTTATCAAACTGACTTACAGGTGGCTGCCACAGAGACAGCTAACAGATACTTGCAGAGGCTGAGTTTCAAAGGACTTTGGTGGGGTTGGACCAAGTGCTTGGTGTACTTATGGTTTAGGTTTGTCGCAAACTCCCTCCAAATTAAGTTGTTACTAATGTGAGTACTGTTGCTTCCAGGTCATAGTGAGTGAGGACTATTGTACAGCTTAGTGTGGTGTCCAGTGTGCAGTGTGTGTGTGTGTGTGTGTGTGTGTATGTGTGTGTGTGTGTGTGTGTGTGTGTGTGTTGTGAGAGACTTTGACCTCACGCCTAACAATGGCAGTTTTATTCCCTGCCAACTGTGCACCTGCCAGTGAAAGGTGTGAATTTCTGATAAGAAAAAAAAATGTACATAAAACCAAAGTGATTAGTCTGATAGCTAAGGTTGGCCAACTAACGTCATTGGCCGGAGAAACTCCAAAAGCTACTCACAGGGAAGCCATGTTCAATTATCGTAAGGGAACACCATTGCAGATGTGGCATCACTGCGCTTATAAATTTCATTAGATTAAGGCATATAGAATGGGCCCTAATAACTTAAATAGTGACATTCAATGCATTTATTCTCTTTTTCTTTTTTTGAATTTATTTATTCATCTCTCATATAATATATCCCAACTACCCCACCCCTCCCTCCACTCCTCCCAGTTCCCCCAACACCTCTCCTTTCCCTGATCCATTGCTCCTGTTTCCCTTCAGGAAAGAGCAGGCCTCCCAGGGATTTCAACTGAACTTGGCATAACAAGATGCAATAAGACTAGGTAGAAATCCTCATATCAAGGCTGGAGGAGGCAGTCGAGAAGGATGAAAAGAGTCCCAAGCGCAGGCAAAAGAGTCAGTTAGAGACACCCCAACCCCCACTGCTAGGAGTCCCACAAAAAAACCCAAGCCAAACAATCACAGAATATATGCAGAGGACCTAGAGCAGACCGTGCAGGCTCCCTGATTGTCACTTCAGACTCTGTGAGCCCCTAGGAGCCCTGCTTAGTTAGTTCTGTGGGCCATGATCTCCTGGTGTCCTTGTTCCCTCTGTCTCCAAAGAGATGGAACTAGAAAAAAATCATCCTGAGAGAGGCAACTCAGACCCAGAAGACAAACATTATATGTACTCACTTATAAGTGGATGTCAGCCATTAAATACATTTATTATTATAATAATTTTCCAAAACTTACATCAACCAAAGGATATATAACATAATCAGATTTCATAGCAAAATAAAAAGTCACCAAAAGCCTAAACCATAAGTACATCAATGTAGAAGTACACTGCTATAAACTTTTAATAACTTACAGAGCTTTATAAAAAGTAACTTTTTCCTAATATTGAACTGGTTTTCATGCTTTGAAGTTGCATTTTCATACTTAACATAGTATGCTATTAAATAATTTCCTGATTGATATTGATAATTTATGGTTAGTTCTTTCTCTTGATAGGCATTCTCAATATTTATATTTCAATTACTGAAACATGAACTCTACCCAATTTCTCAACAGAGTTAGATATTACTGAGTCTTTTAGTTAATTTTCAAAAGGGCATATGGTCAAAAATATTACTCCAAACAAAATCATGTGTGTATAAGAAATATATAAGCTTTAGTTTCCTCAAATAACATTTTTATTCAGTCAGTGGCAATCAATGTTGATTTTAATGCTTGTGTTATCAACTCTGTTTTAGAATTCATTCTGGATACCAAACTTACAGAACAGATGATCTTGAAATATATGGGAAACTCATTTCATCTTTGCAAAGAGGAAGGGTCACAGGAATTTACTTGGTCCTCAGAGCACTTTGATTTATTACTATCTTCCTTTGCTCTCCTTTCTGATCCGATTTACTGCTTGTCATCAATAAAGCCATGAGCACAACACAGACTCAAGACTTTGCCTTATTATGGTTGAAAATAAGCAATGGTTTTTTTCTTTTTCCCCAAGAAACATTCTTGCCATAAGAGAGAAGTTTTATAGGGAATGACAGCCATTAATTGCTTCTTATCGCCCCTTCTCAGTAACAAGAAAAATTGAACACAGGACAAAGCAGAAATAAAACCTCTCATACAAAATGAGATTAGATTCAGTCAACTAGTGTGTCTTTCTCTTGATTCTTATAGAAGTGTTTCCCTGCCCAAAGCTTATTAAGAAATGATCTCTAGGATGATATATCTCCTAATTACACCATGTCAGACTCAGATTTTTTTTTTGTAGTGCATGATGCTGGGGAAATTTAAAGATAAGATTAAAAGGAGTCCAGGAGGAAAATTAATATTTCCCTTTCAGGTCATTCACAAAATCTTTGCTTCTTAGAAGAGTGAAGAAAAATAGAGTTTTATTTCAAGGAATAGGAACTCAGTATCAATCTTTATTTAGTGTCTTAGAAATAACAAAGAGGAAAAAAACAATCCATGACATGCAATGGGTGATAGATCTTTGGAAGTACTGGAAGAGAGTCTGCTCAGCCAGTCATTTAATGGAAGCTGGAAAGCAAGAGATTTCAATTGGCCAGCTCTAAAAAGACAAAGCCTTGGACCTCAACATTTGAATCAACCAAATGCTATTCAAATCATGTCCCTACAAAGCAGCTTCAGAGTCAGAGTCTGCCTATTCAACTCAAGAAAATCCTGTGACCAAAAGATCCATACTATGTGACAATGGTACAGTGTTGAAACTCCTATGTGAAAGCAAACAGTCTGCTACAAAAAGAAATTTGTAGCTAGAGTTTTCCTGCTGGGCCCACAGTCAGGACAAATCTCTGCCACCCGCCAGTCTCCAGCTCCCAAGTCCCGCCAGTCTCCGAGCCCACTTATAAAATAAACACACAGACGCTTACATTATTTAAACTGCTTGGCCATTAGCTCAGGCCTATCATTGTCTAGCTCTTACTCTTATATTTAGCCCATTTCTATTAATCTCTACTTTGCCACGTGGCTCGTGGCTTACCGGTACCTTACATCTTCCTTCTCCTGGCCGCGGCTCCAGGCCGTCCCCCTCTACCTTCCTGTTCCCTCAATTCTCCTCTCTGTTAGTCCCGCCTATACTTCCTGTCTGGCTACCGGCCAATCAGCGCTTTATTGATACAGAGTGATATCCACAGCAGAAATTTAGTCTGATTAGCCTCCTTCATGGTACTTGGTTCACATACTGAATGTTACACTGTGGAACCATTGATTTGGAGAATACTAAGCAGTTAAACTTTTACCGAGAGATTTGACTTGGCTTTTGGTAAACATTGAACTGTTAGAACTGTGGGTAATCTTGAAGATGGACACATGGATTTATGCTGTGAGCTTTGGGGGGTCATGGGTAGAATGTTACAGTTTGAAATTTAATCTGAAATGTTCCCCCTAAGGCTCGTATGTAAAAGGCCTTTCATGCTATTGGGAACTGGTTCAATTTTTAGGTCATGGGCATCTGTTGCTTGGATTCTAACAGCTATCTCAGTGGAGGGGGTGAGAAGGCATGGCGTCAAAGACTTAGACACTGGGAGTCTGTTGAAATCAAATAATGAACTCCTTTATTCAATAACAGAGAAGGCCTTATATACCCTCCTCCCAGCACCCAGTCTGTGTGGTCATCCCTCACTGGCTAGGCACGATCAGGAACTCTGACAGCTCCTGTTGGTAGGCCTTCAGGCAGACTCCAGGTTGGCTCTTAAAGAGTATGTTATATGCAAGTTTCGGCAACTGGTCTGAGCCAATTTTCTTGACCCTATGGGCCTGTCCTACTACAGGTGTCCTGAAAATAAGTTAGTCCATTGAAGGATGCCCCTGAACAGAATACTGGGGCCTCAGGTATTTTCTCTTTGTCTTTGCTTTGTGGAGGCCATGAGATAAACAGCCTTCCTCTCCTATGAGCTCCTGCTACTTTGACATGCTGTTACAGGCTTAGACATCTGGGCCAAATGCCATGGATCCAAATCACTGAAGTTGTGAACCAAAATAAACCATTTCCCTTTTTAGATTCATTAACGTGAAGTATTTATCATAGTGACTACATCTAAGTATCTGTCCTAAGTCACACTGAGAAGCAAATGAAATTAATATTCAGATTACTGTTCTATGATGCTTAGTGAAAGAGAGCAGTCATACTAAATGTCCATAAAATAGACAACAACTTACAAATGATGGTAGCACCTCAACACTTTGAAATGATATATAGCAGTATATAAGCTGAATCGTAATTTACAATTCTCTTATCTTGGCCTACCAAGTGCCAGGGTCACAGGCATGTGTTACCAAGACTGACAATAACACCGTACAAAAATGAGGACAATAGTCCCATGAAGGCTCCCTGGTTGTTGGTTCAGTCTCTGTGAGCGCCTATGAGTCCAGGTTAGTTGATTCTTAGGGTTTTCTTGTGGTGTCCTTGACCCTTCTGGCTCCTACAGTCTTTCCTCCCCCTCTTCCACAGGATTCCTTGACCTTACTGCCTAATGTAATGTCTCTGCATCTGCTCCCTTTAGTTGCTGGATGAGACATCTCTGATGACAATTGGGCTAGGCACTGATCTATGAGTATTGCAGAGAATCATTAGGAATCATTTAATTCATTTCTTTTTCAGTCATATTTGTTCTTCTGTTGTGGAATATTTAACTGTGTGTTACATTTGTTTATGCTGCAGAATTTTACTTTAACTGTGTAAAGGTGGGTTGCATTTGTTTCACCTTGCCTGCCTAAGGCACCTGATTGGTCTAATAGAAAGCTAAATGGCCAATAGCTAGGCAGGAGAGGGACAGGTAGGGTGGTGAGCAGAGAAACTAAATAGGAGGAGGAATCTAGGCTCAGGAGAGAGAAGGAGAAGAGAATGATGTAGAAGGATAGTGATACACCTGAAACCAGAAGCCAGGCATCTGCCAGCCAGCCAGACACCAGAAGCAGGGAAAGTAAGATATATAGAAAGAAAGAAAGGTAAAAAGCCCAAGGCAAAATGTAGATGAAGAGAAACAGGTTAAGTTATAAAAGCTAGCAAGAAATGAGCATAAGATAACGCCAAGTATTCATAACTAATATTGAGTCTCCTTGTCATGATTTGGGAGCTGGTTGATGGCCCAAGAAAGAAAGCTTGGTTACAGGCTCCCTCTCTTGGCATATGTCTTAGGGACACCTTTGTAGATTCCTGGGAATTTCCATTACCCTAGGTTTTTAGATTTTCCCTGAGATTCCCCCCAATTCCAGTTGTCTTTCCCAGTGCTCTCTCCCTCTATCCCCCTCCCACCTGACCCATTGACCAAGGCCTTCTGCATATATGTTATAGTTGTGTACCTTGGTCTTCTTGTGGGACTCCTAACAATGGGAGCAGGGGCTATCTTTGAATCTTTTGCTGGCTTTTGGGATCCTATTCCTCATACTAGGTTGTCTTATCTAGCCTTTGTTGTGGCATATTTAATTGCACTGTGAAACTCTGAGACTGTGTTAATAAAATTAACCTTGGATCGGGGTGGAGCCAGTGACTAGTTGATAAGGCTTAGCCATAGAGAGTGCAGAGGATCTGTAGTTGGTTGTTTTTACTCTTTGGCTCTTTGCTCTTTTGGTTTTTGCCCACCATCTAGCTCCCAAATAAATCACACATGGAGGTTTATTCTTTCTTATGAATGCCCAGCCTTTGCTTGGCTTATTTCTAGACAGTTTTCTTAACTTAAATTGTCCCATCTACCATTTGCCTCTGGGTTTTTATCTTTCTATATTCTGCATACCTTTCTTTACTTCTTACTCTGTGGCTTGCTTTGTAGCTGGGTGGATAGCCCCTGGAGTCTTCTTCTCCTCCTTTTTTTGCTCTTTGATATCTCTTCCTAGATTTTTTTCTCTTACTTATTCTCTCTGCCTGCCAGCCCTGCATATCCTTTCTCCTGCCTTGCTATTGACCATTCAGCTCCTTATTAGACCAGTTAGGTGTTTTAGATAAAGTAACACAGCTTCACAGAGTTAAACAAATGCAGCATAGAGGAATGCAACACATCTTTTCATTATTAAGCAAATATTCCATAGCATAAATGAATGTAACCCATCTTAAAATAGTATTCCACAACAAGGATCCATGGAGATGGATAAAGAGGCACAGAAAAGAATAGGGCGGGACTAAGAGATCTGCAATCTTTTTGGTCTGGGATGTATGGAGAGATGGGCTTGCTGGTCTCCAGTAAAAAGGGGAAGGTCAGCTGGTCACTCCTCTACCCGTTCTTTGATTTTTCAGGTTTTTACCCCAATATTTGACTCCTAAGTCTTTATTGGTAATAGAAAACTTAGATTAAAAACAATAAACCTTAATACAAGGGGAGGTGTCTGGTCTTACTTCAACTTGATATACCATATCTGGTTGATATCCATGAGATATCCATGAGAGGCCTGACACAGAAACCGAGGGGGAGTAGATGGGGTGGGGTACAAAGAAGAGTTTGGGGACAGGATTGGGAGGAGAGGAGGGAGGGGAAACTGAGGTCAGGTCCTATCATAAAAAGGACATGAAAAGCATTAAATAAATGGAGTTACACAAAATAAGAGGAACATGAGCAACTTCAAAACACATTTTTTTTTAGTATACTGGTTTAGTGGAAAACATTCTCATCACAACTAAGACTAAAAGGAAGTCCTCAACTTCAGTCATCAGTCTAAACAAAAGGAGTGCAAGCAGTATTATTTTAAAGCTATTTGAAACTACTTTACTCCTATTGGTATAGGCGTATAGGCGCATAGTCGGGTGTGTTCCATCAGAGCGAGCAGCGCCCACCTGATCACAGCTTCTCAGTATGTGTGCTCACATCTGCCCTTTCTTCCTCCTCTTGATGCCCCGGTCAGGTGTCCAGGCCCCTGATGTGCTGCACACAGCACTGGCACTATTTTTGAAGAGGCCCTGAATTCAGTTCCCAGCACCCATGTCTGGTGCCCCACTGGCAAGCAGACACAGCCCCTTCAGCAGGCCAAGCTACCCCACATCTATCTGTAGAGGGAGGGGGCCAACTTGGATCTCTCAGATCTTGGCCCATGATTCAGTCAAGCCCCCATTCCAAGTGGCTTTGAATAATTACATTTTCCCAGGACCACACTTGATCTCAAGATTTCCAGGCAGGGTTCCACTAGCCTGTAGCTCTGCACAGACCAGTGCGGGTCTGCTCTTCACTCGTTCTAAACTCTGGGACGAGGCTTTGTTGGGTGGTTTTTCTTTTTTTGTGTGTGTGTCAATGCCAAGGATGGAATCCAGGGTTTCACACATGCTAGGGAGGTAGTCTATCCCTGAGTTACACCCTCAGCTCTGGGAGAAAGGGTTAGAAACCCATCCCACAGCAGGAGAAGTGATCCCCAAGGAACACTAGGAAAGGGGGTGAAAAGAGAGCCATCAGTCTCACACCTCTACCTGCCAGTGACAAATTAAGCCCCAGGCCCAACTGAGGTTCTGAACTCTGGAGCCCCAGCCCAGCTTCACAGGAGGAAGAGAAAGGACTACAGGGAAAGACACCGAGAAGTCTTCACTGTAAAGTAGGAAAGTTGCACCCTGGCTATGATCCCACTCAGGCAGACAGAGACATGCCACACCACTCACTAGAGCTAGCACACTCATACACCCCAGCCTCTGAGCTAACCCAGGCCTAACCTTGTCTCCTAGAGCGCCATGATAGCCCCAAATGGCTGGAGATAGTATGCCTTCTGAAAGGAACCAAGATACTTACTGGTCTCCATGGGCACACACATGT
>CABHPH010127928.1:0-14728 GCA_902168325.1 Peromyscus nudipes | reverse complement strand
GGGGAGCTATGTGCAACAAATTGCTTTATGAAGACAGTCTGGGGAAATGTCACTAGCAAACGCCTTTCCTGGATTCGGTGGGCGGGTGGGTGTCAGAGCTGGCCTTCGTCAAAGCATGACAGCTATTCGAATGAAACACTGGGAGTGTGGAGGCCTCTGCAGGATAGGCAGCTGACTCTTCCCCTTCACTCCCCCCACCCCTGCTTCCCCAGGGTTACAGAATGACAGAATTCCCAGGCAGCCTAGGACTCTGTGGGGGCTGAGTTTCATCAGAAACCCCGGGATGCACTGCTGCAGCCACCTTGTCCGGGTGCCCACCCCCCCAAGCCTGAGCTGCTGGTTGGCTGTGGCTATCGAGCCTCCTTACAGTAATCGCTGTGATGATGCTAAATGTGTAAAGACTGCTTTCCCGGAAAACTGCTGACATGCATGTCTGGGAAAGGGAGGGCTGGTGAGAGACAGCCTGATCCATAGGATGATGCCTGATGGCTCAGACCTTAATCAATCTCTACTCTCGCAGCTAAAATAGTTGTGATTTATGAAATTCTGCAAGTCGGATCTCTGCTGCCCATGCATTCTGAGCAGCAAAGAGGCACACGCTCACTGGATTCCCTGCCTGGCGTGGTGTATCCACCTCCTCCCACCTTCTCTGAGATCCCCCTGCTTTCCCTGGTTCCTCGGTCTCTGAGTTCAAATGGAACACAGCAAACAAGCATTCTGCGTGTCCCCAGGATCTGCGACACCCTCGCCTGCAGCCTTCAAGGGATCTACCTGCCTCATCATTTTCATCGGCCAGCAGACTCTTGGGTGGTGACACACGTTCACACAGTTCAGCAGAGACTCTGGGCCTGACCCTAGCCTGGGGTCATTCTTTATGCACAGTGAGATGCCAACTGAAGGAAAAGCCGTTCTCTCTGACTCCATTTACGGAGGACAAACACGTTTATATTGGTGTGTTGTTCAGAAATGGACAGTAAATACCAATGTCTATGCAGCTCCATTATGTCTCATAAGGCAATGTGCATGCGAGTTTGCAGGAGTGCGCTGTGTGCTATGCGCATATGGAGACCAGAGATCAAGTTCAGGAGTCCTCCTCTATCATTCTCCACCTTATTTTTTTGAGACAGGGTCTCTCACTGAACCTGGAGCTTGTCGGTTTGGCTAGACTGGTTGGGCAGCGAGCTCTGGGGATCCTTCTCTTTCCCTTCCAAGTGAACCGCTTCTCCTGGCCTTTTAACATGGGTGCTGGGAATATGGGCTCAGATCCTTATACTTGCATGGCAAACACCCAGTGGAGCCATCTTCCCAGCCCAGTGATGCGTTTTATTTGAAAGGTAGGCACAGTCACAGAGAAATGGACAAAAGATCGGAAGCAGGCCTTTTCACAAGCTCTACGCTCATGACAAATGCTGACCTCAGTATGGCTCCAAGGCACACAGTGAGAGGACAAATTTCCTTCTGTCGGACTTTAATTATAAAGCCAGTTCTGGCCACAGAACTGGTGAGGGTCCTTCTGGTGGGAAAACTAACTTGACTGTCTTTCTGCAAAGCAAAAGGAAAGTTCTAAGGGTTCACTTTTCATAGAGTACTACAGTTTCAATAAAATCCTCAGAAATTGTCCCCAAGGAAGTAAGTTTCTGTCTCAAGATTTGCACATAGGATCAGACATTGAGTTTAACATTCAGCTTAGAATGATCCACGTGAGTTAAATACATTATGGTAAGAAGGTGTGTAGCTACAGTGTCAGAGATGAGTGTTAACTGATAGGAAGCAATATCCAAAATGTACTAAATGGGGGGGCTACTGGGGCAGCTCAGTGGACAAAGGCACTCGCGGAGGAAGCTGGCAAACTTAGTTCAGTCCCTGAAACCCAAGTTCATACTTGTGTGGGATTATCCCGGTTACCTTAATTGATATTAGAAGACCCATCTTAATTATAGATGGGACTACTCCCAGGCAGGGAATCCTGTACTATATAAGCAAAGAAAGGAAGCTAAGAAGCACACATGCATTCGTTGTGTCTTCCTTGAGCCACTTCAGGCTCCCGTTGCCTTGACTTCCCACCATGATAGACTGATTGTGAACTGGAATAAACTTTCTCCCCTAAATTTCTTTCATTGGGGTATTTTATCACAGCAACAGGAAAGTAACTAAGACGTGGGCAAAAGGAGAACAGGATCTTAGATTTCTACACACAAGTTCCTTACTGCATTGCTCACAACAACCAAGAGGCAGAAGCAGCCCAGTGCCTACCCATCTGTAGGTGAGCACAGTATGCCATCCACACAGAATATCTCTCGTTTTGACAACTGCTACAGCACAAGTCAACACTAGGGCATGATGAAGAGGGAAATAAGCCAGCCACAAAAGGACAAATGCTACATGATCCATCAGCTTGAGTTCCCTGGAGCCACCAAATGCAGAGACTGAAGGAAGAACGATGGCGTCCAGGCTCTAGGGAGAGGGTGATGGAGACTGGCGTCCAGGCTCTAGGGAGAGGGTGATGGAGACTGGTGTCTAGTAGGGATAGAGCCTCAGTGAGGGAAGGCAATGGCTCTGGAGCTGAATGGTGGTGAGGATTTCACAATACAAATTAACTGAGTACCCTCAACTGTGCATTAGAAATGGTTAGACACATAAGCCTAATGCTATGTATGTCTTCCCAGAATAAAAATCTACACTAATGGTCTAACTGCAACAAAACCCAAGACATGTGACTGATGCATTTCATGCCCAGGTTTAGCTGCATTCTGGAGGGTGGGGGACGCCACTACCAAATCAGAACACCTGGGTATGAGCATAGTGATGGTTCTGGGTCAGATTTCTCAGCTCTTGGAGGCCCTGTTATCCATCTGCGTGGAGGAGGAAAGGGCACACATCACAGCTTGCTGTAAAGGAAAAAACCAGACTGTACATGCAACGTGCTGAGCTTGGGAGGCTACAGCTCCCACTGTACAGATGTTGTCGCTGTGTTCTATGGCCCGTCTGACCCTGGACATGTGGACTCCAGGCCCTATGGCCTCAGTCTGAAGAGCAGGTAAAAGTCAGTAGGTTTTGCTCTGAATCTGTGAACTCAGGTCTTAGGGGAAACCAAGGATCAGGTGGCAAGGGAGATGATTCTAGCATGTGCTTCTCACATGTCAAAATGGGATTAAGATGGAAGATACCATCTGCAAAGGACTTCCATATGAGTCAGAGAGGAGGCCTAGATATCCAGCACCACAGGCCAGCAGCTGCAAGCATCACCACAACATGCTGAGCACTCAGCTAAAGCTGCGGAAGCAGATTCCCATGTGTGAGAAGCTTGGGGACATCTGTTGTCAGTGTTGGGGAAGGCCTGTCCCAAGCTTCCCAGAACAGTGAGAAATGTAAGAGTGAAGGTGGGTGACATGGAGGCTGAATGTAGAGACAGTCATCCAATGAGACCATGCTGGGGTCCCTTGAGACTCACATGTATGCTTGGCCATGTGTGCAGCTCTGGGAACCCACCCAATAGGTCTACTCTAGCAGGTCTAGAATCTGCCTTTAAATCTAGGCTCCATCTAACCCAGACATGCCAACACAGATGTCTGGTGGATGCTGGTGAGCAGAACACTGCCCCAGATCCCAGTTAGAGTATATTTGCCTGAGGGCACACATCTCTATTAGCCAGAGGGGAATGAGGCTTCAAGGACTCCACAGCATGCTAGGCCAATTGTAAGCTGGGGAAGGAGGCTCTTATGAGACTTCTGCAGGACAGTGGGGTTTCTGCCACTCTGAGGCCTCCCCAGCCTGTGCACCAGGGTCTGGCATGCCCATGCTGGGCTGGAGCCTCTCTCTCTCTACCTGGCATTCTGAGATTACTATCTAACCCATCTACTTTATGCTCCCCCTGCTTAGGGTGCCCAGTGAGAATCCTGAGGGCCACAGATAATCTAAGACCTTCTCACTCCTCCTGAGAGATAAAAGCTTCAGAAAAAGTCCTGGGAAGCCTTCTGTCAGATGCCCCAGGATATCCACATAATATAGAAACTCTCGTGGGCTCCCTCCAACAAGCCTGGAGTGCCCGGGCTCAGCCGAGGCACTTCCGCCCTCTCCTGGCTGAGATGAGTACTACAGGGAAGGACTTCAGGGAAAGGCCGCCTGAAGGGACTGGGGCCAGAGAGCCTCCCAAGTCTCAGGAGCTTTATCAGGTTCCACAAAGGCCCTGCCCTAAGGCATAAAGGAGAGACTTGGGGGAACACTAGAGTAGCCTACAGCGTCAGGATTCTCTGTACCACTTAGAGTTCTGCTTTCTTATGAATGGCAAGATGGGCAACATCATTTTCTAGTTGGAGAAACTGAGGCTTTGAGGAACAGGTGCCTTTGTGGGTTCTGGATCAAAGTCCTGGGACCCGTGACAGGCTTGGGGAGTAGTGAGAACAGCAATAAGCCAGGGAGGAAGCTAACCCTGGGGCTGCTGCAGTTGGGGGACATGTTCCAGAGCCATGCCAGCAGCACAAGTCTAGGATGCCCTGGGCAGGGTCTGGCCATGCCATGTCTAGAACTGACTCTGGAGTCCTTATCATCAAGACCAATATTTTAAAAATGTGATAGATGAATATATTTTAAAAGGTGATATATAAAGCATGCAGGTTCCAGGGTTCACTGTGGCCTTATGGACGGCAGAGCCCACCTCCACAAAGTTCAGTCTAGGCCATGCAGAGCCCTGAGCCTCAGCTTGATCAAGATAGAGCCCATATGAGTCCCCACCATCACATTAGAACACAGGACCCACACTGCACATGGCTATCAGTCCCTCCTCTGTAAACATAACTGGGTTTTTTTAATTCAAGGTTTCCCCAGGTTATAAGCCCTGGTTATCATCCCTGACTAGGTAACTACTAAGAGAGATGTGGGACCTACAGGTGTTTCCCATCAATGCATTCTCAAAATCCAGAATCCATCATGCCCTCAGCTTATTTCTAGAGTTGCCCAGTACACTTGCCTGGCCACCCCCTGTCTCCCAGAAACACCAGAGTTCTGAGCATCCTGTATCCTGTGAAGGGAAGTGCCATGGGCCTGCTCTGACTGGCCACTGGATTTCCATGCTTTAAAGCATGCCTGGGCCAGACTCCAGCCTCACTGGGACACCACAGGGTTCTGGACCAAACAGCACCTACTGTTTGACAGCAAACTCCAGTGTCTGGTGGTAATGTGAGGTCCATCTGCCTCCTAGTGCACAGAATCCAGGAGATTTAATTAATTTTTTTTTCTCTCACAGTTCTGGGACTAGATCCCATGGCCTCATGCCTGTGAACCAAGTACTCTAGCACTGGGCCACATCCCCAGGCTGAAAAACTTTTTAAGTAGATCACTAAATATCAGTTTCTACTACAATTCTGCCAGCAGTAGGGTGGACTCTTTATTGAGAATGATTGAAAAACAGCTTGGAAGGAAAGGTCTGTCTCACCGGATCCCAGCTGAACCAGGATACAGGGAAGGTGTCCATGGGATGGATCTTCAGGGTGAGTCTCCTATGGTGACTTTCAGCCAACCTCATAGAGCCCAAGCTGCCTGCCATCAGCGGATCTTCTCCAGAACTCCCTGCCTCCATCAGCCCATGAGGATCATTCTCTCCCCAGCCCGGAAGGTGCCTTATGTGGACATTGCCCATGTCTGATTTTGCTTTTCCTGAACAAAGGGGCCCAGACAATGTCCCTTATTTATGGACAGTTAGAGAGAAAGGGTGGGATGAGGCCAGGCCACCAGTGTGCTTCCCTTTGTTCTTTCTCATGCTGTTAAAGATACAGTCTTGCAGAGGATGTTTGTAGCATCTGTAGAAGTTGCCAGCACACTCTAGGATTAACCAGTATGGGAGCAGGGTGGAAGTGAGACATGGGATGGGAGAAGGGCGAGTCAAAAGTCCTGCCTCAGGCCACCTGAAGCCAAGGCTGGAAGAATGGAGCTCCTAAGGTGCCAGGCATAAGGCACACAGCCCTCAGTGCCAGTCACTGAGATGCCCGCAATCTGAACTCCTGGTGAGCACTAAGATACCCAGATGTGCTAACTGGTCACCACATAAAATGCCAGGAGGCAACTCATGGGTTCCAAAGTGATAACAAGAGGCAAGAGGGCCGTCTCGTCTCTGTGTAGCCAAGGAGTAAGAGAAGTGTCTCATGAGGAAAGGTGGTATAGGATGAGTGAGAATTCACCTCCCAGCACCGAGGGTCTCTGGATCAATGGGCAGTGATGTTACAGCAAGTAAGATGACCAGACAGACCCTGCTCCTGAGCTCCCGTTGTGCACACACGGCCATTCTTCCTTCCTTCCACAGATGAGGACAGAGTACCAACACGTGCATATGGAGGAGACCGTGCCAAGAAGACCTCAAGCAGTTGGACCTTATGGAATGTTTTGGACAGGGGAGGAGACAGCCCAGCTGGGTAAGGGTGCTTGCCATCTTCTTGCTTGCTGTTAACCTGAGTTCCATCCCTAGGACTTACATGATAGAGAGAGAACAGACTCCCAGAAGTTGTCCTCTGACCTCCACAAGCATGCTCTGTGTATGTACATGGGTGCAGGTACACATACATACACATGCAAGAATTGGCTGGAAGCTGATGTTGGATATCTTCCCCATTCACTCTCTGCCTTATGTACTAAGGCATGGTCTCTAGTCCAGCTAGCCAGCTTGCTCTGTGATCCTATTTCTGCCTCCTGAGTGCATGGGATCCCAGGTAGGCCACCATGCCTGCTCATCATTTGCATAGGTGCTGGAGACCAGAACTCAGGTCCTCACACTTGCCTGGCAAGTGCTTTCCCCACTGAGCCATTTTCCCAGTCCCTGAATTCTACACTTTAAAATAGTCAACAGGGGCGGGTTTGGTGACACATTTGTAATCTCAGCACTCAGGAGGTAGACATAAGAGGATCAGGGCTTTCAAAGTCATCCTCAGCTATGTGGCATGTTCAAGGCCAGTCTGGACTACCTGAAACTCTGTTCAAAACAAATACAAACCAAACAAAAAAGTCCCAGCAACTACAACCACAAAACAAACACACAAATAAAATGTTGAACCTGGGCTGGAGGTAATGTGTCTGAAATGGCGAAGAGTTGGGCTCCATCCCAGCACCAGGTGTAAAGTAGTAAACTTTTTGTCTCTTTTATTTGTGACACTGAGACAGCAAAGCCACCCCACAGTGGCTGATCTGGTGAGATCTCAAGACACAGGGCTGTGTTGCCCACAGCAGTGGAAAGACATCTGCATGGACCTGGGGTCAGGACAGTTTCCCTAGCCCAAAACAAGGAGCTAGCCACATTCCAAGCTTTGAGCTGGTTCAGACACACATCACCAGGCAAGTGGTCTTGGGAAGCAGCCTGTGCCTTGTGTGAGCTGTTCCTGGTGGGTGTGATAGCAGAGCTGTGTTTGTGTTTTAAGCATGCAAAAGAGCTCCTTCGCAATGCAGTGGGAATGAATGAGGTCATAGGAAACCAAGATTTGGCCACAAGGAACCAGGGTGGGCTGGGGGCGGGAGCTGCAGAGACTGGTGATGGCCCGTGTGTGTTCCATGTGTGGGTGTTTAATGTTTCAAGAACATGATAAAGCAGGAAGCCATGAGCACCACGAGCAAGGCTCAGGGATTCCTCCTGGACCCAGGACAACTCCAGGCTCCCAAGTGACCACAGATGTAAATCCATCTATTTGTGAGGATTTTGTAAACAACCCCAGGCACCATTCCTGCCGTTAGTTTTTCGGAACTGCATTCGTGCTACCCAGAGCACCAAAATCATCTCTTCCACAGTGACCTGCTGTCCCCTACCGTGGCTTTAGTGGCGTGAAAAGCCTGGTTCATCCACATGATTTCACCATCAAGAATAGGGGCTGGGAGAGAATCACTAGACCACAGGATCTGAGCCTCCCAGGACCAGAAAACTGAAAGTTTCTCCTGGGACCTGGATTTTTCCACAGGCACATCTGCCTCCCACGTGACTCAGCCGCATCCTCATTGCTTGGGATGACCAGACCTCTATGCGGGAACAAGAGGAAGGGGCGGTTCTTTGCCTTATCACTGAACTTTTCCACTGTGGCCCAGGGGCCCTTGGGCCCCTGCTCACCACTCCCCCCGACTTCCTGTGGGCGCCCACATTGAGCTTCACCACAAGTTTCTGAGATGGCAGCTCTCAGGGACCATTTCCGCACCCTCACTGTAGCCTAGGAAGGAGGGACAGGATGGATTGCATACACAAAGCTGAGACCTGTGCCTCCCTCCTCCATCAGAACTGAGGCCAGCTTCAGCCTCACAGAATTCCCATACCCACCCCCAGCTACCATGCTGAGCCCTGGGGAAATGCCCTGTGCACTCAGATGACAGGAGGTGTCACTCAAGATAAGAATGGTGGTTTTCTAAGTGCTTCCTCTATGACTTTGATGACAGATCATGGTGGCCTTCCAACACCTCCGTTTTCCTGAGCAGGGCCAGGGCTCTGAGTAATCCTGCCATCAGAGGCCCTATGTAAAGTCTGAACTACAGTCGTCCAAGCCAAGTGCAGTCAGACCAGAGAAGCCTCCAGGACACTGCTACCCTAACAGAAGGGTAGGGGTGAGGGTGTGAATCATAACTGCCTCAAGTGGAGGTGTTAGGGGTCACCTTCCATCAGAGGGCACTTCTCACATCTTGACCCCAAGAACCCCACACTTTGATCTTAGGAATCCCCATATACTCATTCCTCGGGACTCTACATCCTGACCCCTCAAAACCTCCCCCATACCCTGACCCCGGGGACCCCTTACACTGACACATGGATCTCAGACTGTGGGACTCAGGAAATCCTCCAGGCTCCAATGGTGTTAGAGCTGAAGAATGGGCTGGAGAGTCCAAAGCTGGGCCTTGTTTCTGTACAGAACCCACCTTTACCTGGGCTCCTGGTTGCTGAGCAGAGTAGGGGCTGTCCACACTGTCCCCAGACATTAGACGTAATTGGTCTGAAACTTCCTGGTACAAAATAAAACTCCTGGGCATCATCCTGGGCACAGCAGCCCCTCCATACCCATCATAGCCAGACACCCACAGGAACCTCTGCCTCCCCCTGTGGAGACAAACACCATGTCTAGTTGCCGTGGACGGTGAGACTATCCCTAACTTACGGCTCTTTCAAATGTGAGTAGTTCTGCTCAGCAGTGAAAACAAAATGGAGGGACAAATGTGGTTGTCTGTGTTCGGGTAGTACACTAAGAGGAGGGGCCTTTGAGGTCTGTCTCTGTGTGTGCCATACAAGAACTGATCCCTGGGCCTCAAGCATGCAGGGCAAGTGCTCTACCACTGAGCTACATCCCCAGCCTGCATTTTACTTTTTATTCAGAGTCAGGGACTCACTAGTTTGTCCAGCCTGGTGTTTAACTTACAATCCTTCTGCCACAGCCTATCCAGGCAGTTGGTATTTTAGGCCCGGGCCACCAGGTGTGAAGTTAACTTTGATATCTTTTATTTAAATCTAACAGAATCATAAAACCAGGGCTTCAACATGGAAGCAATATAAGGAATGACAGACATTCTGCTCCCTTTAGCTTCTACATCTTCAAAATAGCTTTGTATTTTGCATCCACTGTCTGTGTCAATTCAGGTACTGAATTTTTATCATAAATACTGGACTGAGAGCTGGCAAGATGGCTCAGTGGGTCAAGGCAATTGCCGCCAAGCCTGACGACCTGAGTTCAATCTCTAGGACTCACGTGGTGGAGGAGAAAGTCAACTCCCAAGAGTTTTCCTCTGACCTCCACATGTACACTGTGGCAAGTCTAAGCCTTACTCAAAACGATAGACAGGCTGGGCGGTGGTGGCGCATGCCTTTAATCCCAGCACTGGGAAAGTCTATACAGCGAGTTCCAGGACAGGCACCAAAACTACACAGAGAAATCCTGTCTCGAAAAACCAAAAAAAAAAAAAAAGATAGATGATTGATAGATAGATAGATAGATAGATAGATAGATAGACAGATGTAATGAAACTTTACAAAAGAAATCCTAGACTTAGAATTCACAAAATTTAGCCAACAAAGTACATTCAAACAGGCTAGGAAACAGCTCAGTCAGTGGAGTGCTTGCTTGCAAGCATGAGGATGAGTTCAATGCACAGAGCTCACATTAAAGGTGTGTGCGTGTGCATGTGTGTGCACATGTGTGCATGTGTGCGTGTGTGTGTGTGTGTGTGTGTGTGTGTGTGTGTGTGTGTGAGGGAAGCTGGGCATAGTGGCACAAGTTTGCAATTCTAGCATTGAGGAAGTAGAGATAGTATTCCTGAGGCTTGCTGGCCAGCTAGTCTAGACCACTTGGTGTGTTCCAGGCCAAGAAGAGACCTTGTCTCCAAGGCAGATGACACCTGAGGAATGACACCCAAGGTTGACCTCTAGCCTCCACAAACATTTGCACTTGTGCACCCTCATACACAAGAATACCCACACAAAGTACACCCATGCACTTAATGCACAAAGACATACTTAGATATTTTTAAAAGTGGAATGATTGGTTTAAAAGAAATGCTACTGTTTTGTAATAGGGTCTCACTCTAGTCCTTGTGACGTGTGACTGTGGCTCCGTCATTCCTGAATGCACACCATCATAGGTTGTATCTATGTCATTCTGGCATGGTCTTTGATTGTCCAGTCTATGTCTAAGTCTCCGTGAAGGACTCTTCCTGGTGCCACTGCTTCCACAGCATGTGGGTGGCGTCAGAAAAACACCAGAAGAAAGAAAGGAGGCCCAAAGCCCCTCACTGAGAACTGCTAAGACATGGTGTTGACCCCAACCAGGAGGAGGGTGCTGACTAGACTCAACAGTCTGGAATCCCCACACCCAGGCAGGCCTGCCGCCAGCTGGCCAGCAAAGTCCCTGCATATGATGGTGGGCCCACCCACTGCTTGTAAGTCCTCACAGGGCTCCAGGGCAGTGTGGTGAGAGATTAGGTCCCAAGACAGCTGGGTATGAACTATCCTTCAGGCTGAAATCCTGGGTATGCGAAATGGGTGCTATGCTTTGCTCTCTGGCTATGTGAAGGTCTTCCAGGTCATCCATCCATTTGTATGAAGGAATGTATGCAAAATCCATGAGTGCTGGTGGGGGAGAACACAGGTATGTAAGGCCCCACCCACCAGAGGGAACTGGAAGAGAGTCAGTCCTTCCTTCAATCAGACAAGAGCAGAGAGGAGGAGGCCTAAGTGGAAGACTCAAGTCAGTAAGGGCTGCAGGCCCTAAATGAGCCTGCTGTAGTGACTCAAGATTGTAATCACAACATTCAGGAGACTGGGGCAGGAGAATTGACAAGAATTCTTGTCCACCCTAAGTCCCTGTCTCAAAAGAAGAGCTATTGGCATTACCAGCCAGCTGGGCAATAATGTTACCTTGCAAGCTGGGGGGACCCAGGGCCTCCACTCAGGCTGGGCAATGGTGCACTAGCAGGCTGGACCTGGGTATGCTTGGGCCTGCCCCTCCCAGACCTCCAGACCTGTACCAGCAGGAAGGCTGGCCAATTATGTCTTGGGCTTTATTGGTTTAGCTGGTACTTAACCCTCCCTCACAGTTACCTGGCTTCCAGGCACTTTGAAAGGAATTTACCCAAGGTGGGAGGTGGAGGGAATCTGCTCCCACCTAAGCAGACAGATCTAGGCTGTGCTTTCTAGAAGGAATTGGTGTTGCTGCAGAGCGTCACTGAGAGCCGTGTACCCTGACTGTAACCTGTGTCACCAGGACAGCCTGGCACAAGCATGCCTGGTTGCCAGAGGCCCCCAGAAATGGTTGCAGTAAAAGTCACCCAAGCCAGGAATTCTCCTTGTAGACTGAGACTAACCCAGGAAACTGATCTCAAACATCCCCAGGGCAGAAACTTCCCTAGTTTCCTGGATGTAATTTTCCAGACTTGAAACTTTCCTTTTAAGTGAGGGAGGGGCATTTATATAGCCACTGACAGCACACACAGAACTATTTCTGTCCAATGAAGAAGCCACACCCCAGGCCGGCCAGCCATGGTGGCACACACATATGATCCCAGCACTTGGGCAGGTAGAGATAGGAAGATCAGGAGTTCAAGGTCATCCCAAGCTACCTAGAGAGTTCAAGGCCAGCATGAGACTCAGTCTCAAAATAAATAAATAAGTGATCTGCCAGAGTACCTGAAGCCCCAGTGCTGGGCATGGATGGAGGCCAAACTCTGAGAGCCAAGGCAGGCGGAATGCTGGATCTGCTCCTTTATTTTTTGAAGGTACAGGTCTGGGCACATGTGTGCAGCCCCCTACAAGATTGGGGAAAGTTCTGTAGGAAGGAGGCCCAAGGGGGCAAGGACTCAGGGCCCTGGACATCTGTGGGGAAGAATGCTGCAGGAGAGCCGTACCCAGCCACAGAGGCACCAGTGAGGAGACGTAGCTGTGAACACCCGAGGAACTGTGTCTGATGACGGCTCCCCTCAGCCTGAGGTCCCGGGAATCCAGTCTTCAGGGGAATACATTGTGGCACATGGCATGCCTCAAATGAAGACCACACCAAAACAAAACCAAAAAGCTGAGTCTTGAAATACAGGTCATGGCAGGAGGCCTGTGAGGCTGCCAGCCAACAGCAAGGAACAGGAAGTGCCGTGTCTGAGATCTGGTAGGACCCTGGAGATCAATGTGGATTCCGTCCACCCAGACAGCAACAGCTCAGCACTCAGATGGTGCCCACAGGGGTGAAGGTTGTGGCGTGGGCCACTCCTAACCCTTGGGAACCTGGTCGGTGCTGATTGTCCTCTTCACAGATGGGAAGGGGCTAGAGACACCAAGAACTCAGTTCTCACTTCTCAGCCATTGCAAGGCAATTCTGTGTTGGGACAGTTTTAGGAGAAACTCCTTATGACTATTCAAATATATCACTATCAGAAAAGGGAAGTGACCAACCCGTGAACAACACTGCCATTGCCACAGAAAAAAAGCAGACCATGCCAAAACAGCGAATGAGAGAGCAGAACGATCCTGTTGTCTAGACAGGCAGGAAGGCTGTCCTCTGGCTCCTTCAGAAGGGGGGACAATAGTGGCCTTGGCAGTTCTCAGGAAGAGAACTGGAACAGACTGTGGCCCCCAGCCTGAGGGAAAGCAGGTTGGCTTGCAGTTTCTTCTGGAATGGTCAGGTGGAGGCCGCTTTTCCCTCCCCAGAAAAGAGGGGAAAGTTCATGTAAATCCACACTTGCTGAGCTCTCTCTGGTTGTGAACAATGAGCAGCTGAGCCAGGGAGGCAAGGTGGACCAAGGTCTGGGGATGCATGAGTGACAGTGAGCTGGGTCACTCTCCTTGGGGCCTCAGATGTTTTCCTTCATAACCAGTTGTAGAATAACCCTATCATTAGTCATGATGAAATTCCAAACATTCTTCACCCTTTTGTTTATCAGTTAATGTTTCCTCCAACAAAACCAAAACAACCCTTGCTGAGGAACGGCATCCAGGGCAGGCCATGTTTCGAAAGCCCCAGGCAGCGTCTGCTGGATCTGCTTCTTCACTAGGGCTAGTCAGGGTGAGGAAACCATGGGGGTAGGGGAAGGTGGCAGGCAGGAGATGCTAACAGCACCCAACCCTGACAAAGCATGTGCATACAGCACATAATAGAGCATCTGGAGTGCAGAAATGGACTGTGAAGCAGGAGGTCAGAAGGGACAAGAGGATGGGTCTCAGACACATGAGAGTTCTTGGTGGAAAGTCACCTGCCAATCTGACCCAGAGTCCTTCAGGGCACCACAAGACAGAACAGAGCTATGCAGTTCAGAATGAGAGGAGTGAGGAGAACAGATGCTGGAGGTGATACTGTGAGCCCCACTGGCCTTCCCCAACCCTAGAGCTGGCCCCTAGAGCTGGCATGGGGCAGGAGACTACTCTGTTCTCCTCACTTCCTGGGAATCACCTGGAGACAGGACCTGGGTCTGGCTACAGCTGCTTCCTTTTGATGTTGGACTGTGTTGGCTGCCAACCTATGCTTCCAGACAGAAGCACTGGTGAGGCCAGCAGCTTCCACTCAGCTTAGGTGCTTCCAGTGACCCCCAGGACCACTGTGATATGCTGATGTTCCTCCTACATCTCCACCCACCTTCTTCCTCAGTGACACCCACCCTGCCAATTCCCACACAGGAGTCCCAGCCCTGGTCTAGGTAAAGGCCACCTAAATGTTCTAGATGCTGCCACATTTCTCTCCTCCAAACCAGGCTGTTCCACAAATCAGTGCCCTGAGTCCAACTCTGACTCACCACCACATCTGGTGTCCAGCAGGCATCTGAGAGGAGCTACGAGGCTCTTGATTTCACTCACCATTTGTGGTCCACGAGGGAGTCTTGGGCACAACCTTCAAACATTGCTTGGATTTGCTGCCTTCTCTTCACTCCTCCTGCCCTGTAATCACCATCATCACCCTCATCATCACCATCACCATCATCATCATCACCATCACCATCATCACCACCATCATCATCACCATCATCATCATCATCATCACCATCATCATTATCACTATATTTCACCTGCAAAACAAGAGAGGGTCTCAGATCAGTATAAATAGACTCCAGCAGCCCACACCCATCCCCTGAAAGTGGTCAGGAAGGAGGGACACTCTTACCAGAGGGGAATTAAGACTTTTCAGGTCATTTAGAAGCATAGTTAATGAAGGTTATGATGGAAATATTTATGAACCCTTTTGGGGTTTTTCCATTTCCCTAATTTGACATGACCAGCTATGAGTCATTGGTCACTAAGAGCTGAGTTAAT
>CABHPH010127927.1:4065-16198 GCA_902168325.1 Peromyscus nudipes | reverse complement strand
ACTGTGTGTGTGTGTGTGTGTGTGTGTGTGTGTGTGTGTGTGTGTGTGTGTTGGTGCATTTCTGTGTCTGTATGGGTATGTACATGTGAGTACAAGTGCTGGCAGATGCCAGAGGCCTTGGATACCATCCCTGGAGCTAGAGTTACAAGCAGCTGTGATCTGTCCAATATGGGAATTACAACTCAGGTTCTCTGCAAAGGCAGTTTGCACTCTTAACTGCTGAACCGTCTCTCTCCAGGCCCGGAGTAACCTGCACAGGCTCTTCAAGAGCACAGTCTTTGAACTCACTGAACACAGAGGTGCAGAATTAAAATGATAACAAAATTACTACTGATGCCTTCAAAGTCGACCCAGCCTTTTCTAAGCCTCCATGTTCTTCTGTTTAACTTGCAAAGACTACCATTTGCTGTCATGTGTTTTGGACCTGATTGTACTGAGTTTAATAACCCCTTTTGAAGAGACAGACTCAAAGTCATTGACATTTTCTAATAGTCCCCTCATGCATTCAAATGAACAGGAGTCATCTTTGAAACAAAATATCTTGTTTTTCCTTGAGACAGAATCTAGCTAAGTAGCTAAAATTGGCAAGGAATTCACTGTGTAGCCGAGGCTGGCTTTAAAATCAAGATACAGGTGTACCTTGCCAAGCCTGGCTAAGACTAATATTAGTTCCAAAACATTGAGACACACTGAAAAAATTAATTACCTTTTAGTAATTATGCAATGAAAAAAATATTACTCTGTGGATGATGTTGGGCAAGTTATGCCATTTCTCTGAGTGTTGAAGTGTTGGGGTTGTTTAGATGGCTCATGGTAGATTGCATGAATTGCCTACTGAGAAGCATGAGGATCTGGGTTTGATATCCAGCACCTTGTAGTATCTCATCTGAGAATCGATATGTAAGCATTCACTAAGGTAATGGCTGTAAAAGAGCAAATGTAAAATCTGGAACCAGTGATCAATAAGTGGTAGTTGTTTGATGAACTAATGAGAATGTTGCATTCTTGTATATCGTGTGTATTCCATGTGTCCTCTCTTCCGCTGGTCTGCTAATTCTCTGGTGGCAGGAACTGTGTCGCTTGTTAATTATCATCCACCTGCTACAGTATTTGCTTAATAATATCCCATATATATATGTGTGTGTGTGTGTGTGTATGTGTGTGTGTGTGTGTGCGCGCGCGTGCGCGCGCGCGTGTGCGATAATCAGAAATAAGCATATTGATGGATACAAATCAAATTCCTCTTGATCAGAAAGTATCAGTAATGTTTTAGCAAAGAACATAACCTAAAATGTGGCAAGCACTAGAACAAATGTCCTCTGAGAGACAGATGACAGAAGTAACGGCAATGAAGCTGCATCTTGGTGCTGCTGATGTGCCAAGGCTGGGAAAAGCACGTTCTCTGTATTAGTTCACATGAACACATCAAGGAATCTCAGACGAGGGGTGAGTCCCTGTTACTCTTACTGCGTGAAAAAGAGAACTGGGGATGAGAGAGGTTGAGTGACTTCACAAGGTCACACAGGCAGCAAGTGCAGCAGAGAAAAGACTTGGAACAAGCTTGCTGGTTCAAAAATCTGTGTCCCTAACAACACATGCCTGTGTCCTGAAGCTGTGGCAGATTCAATGTGAGAAAGAACAAGATTTGTCGTCAAAGGAAAAGAACAGACTTGAATGTATACTCTCTCTCTCTCTCTCTCTCTCTCTCTCTCTCTCTCTCTCTCCATCTTATCTAAAGCTAGTGTGTGGGCTTGCTTTCTCCCGGAAGAACAAGTTTGTGCAGAAAAGCACCTTAATTGCTCGCCATGCTGTTCAAGCAGAGATGTGCATGCATCATTACGGAGGAAGGCACTTTGTTGCATTTTGAAGCACTTGACAATCAGGGATGCCAAATTTAACAGCAAGTGCTAAATTTCCTGGGCTTTCACTTTCTTCACCTGTAGCAACATGCCTTCTAAACCGCTGCATAGGTAGGGGCTAGGATCTCGGTTTGTCATTGGTTGTTATTATTTCATTTTTATTTCCCTGTGGTTTTTAATAGAAATGGGATCAGAGTTTCTCTAAGTATCAATCTTTATTTCCAACTTATGAAATATTTAAATGACTTGGAAAAGAAATGCCAGTTATTGGCTTAATTGTGATCTTTCTACTGGTTTTAGCAGCTGTTTTCTATGAGCGGTCAGAATTGAGGCTTCGCAGGACAATTCGACCCTGTCATGACACCTCAGTGTGCCTTTCCAGGGTTCAGAATGGGCACAGACAATACATGGACTGAAGCTGTGCCTGAGTTTCAAGAAAACTTCATTGACAAACAGGTGGAGAACCAAAGTTGATCCCAGGGCTGTAATTTGCTGGCCTCTGGGTTCTACCAATGCTCACAATTTTACAAGTCATGAAGCAATTCCACTTAAATGTCACTTTAATTCAGCAGAGATAAACATATTGGATTATACCAGCCGTCTTGCATGTGGGGAAAACCAAGCCCAAGGAGGTTAAATGGGCAAAGACTGATCAAACACAGGGCTGTGCAGAAGTTACACAGCGGAGAAGCATGAGGTGCCGGTTCCAAGTACCTCATTCTCTCTTCTGCATCTCGGGCTGCCTGCTACACAAGGCCAGGGTTCTTCCTGCACTAATTAAAAATAAGGTCCAAATATTTTTCATTTAATTGAGCTGAAGCTAGAGATAATTAGTTCCAATAACAGTAACTTTGAGAGAATGAAAAGCTGGATTGACTAAAATACTTTGAAAACACAGAACGCTGAGCTGGCCTTCGACATCTTGTTACGGGAATAAAGAGGAAGGCTGGGGAATGCGTGGCGGTCTGACACCTCAAGACATAAGCATATAATTAACAGCTAGATTGGGTTCGGAGTCCTTTTTCATCACTTTGTGCTTAATCTGTGTCTTGTCATTATGAAATTAAAATCCAACTGGTATGTTTACATGGCGACTCACTCATGACACACTGACTTCAGAAGTTACAGTGTTGTATATCATTAACCTCAAGACTATGACATTTGCTTGAATTATTTGTTGTTGTAAATTATATTTGTTCATTATATATCTGGAAGGTTATATTAAATTTACTTGTCAACTGATTCAGCCAACGCATTTTTAAATGAACTAACATGGAATTGAGGGGGGAAATGCCATATATTTATATAATTGTACAAATAAAAATGGTAATTATAACAGAATCTTTTAAGGATAACATGCATCCCACAGTATTATTCTACTCTGTGGACTTGTCTTATTTTAATTCTTGCCACTACTCTCTCTTGAGACTATACAAACAGGCAACATTGGTTACCTCTGAAGAAGAACATTTTCCTGGAAAATTTAAAGTGGAATTTACTTTTTAATTTTAATTCATAAGTGAGATTCAAAAAAATCCATGAAATTTACCCTGGATTCCTCAGGGGGAGGGAGAGGAGAGGATAATTCCTTTGAAGGGCTTGAGGTTTGATTTAATTATTTAAATCTAATTATTTTGAAGAGAGAAATGTTGCAGTTTTGTGGCCAGCAGTAATTAGAAAACATCACTTGCCACATAAAATCAACCATCACAACAGAGATGACAGAGAGGAGGGCAGACAGCAGCGTCCAGATTTCAGAGCAGAAACTTACTAACTACATAAGCCATCACCAGGGCACCTGTCCCTCTGAGGCCCAAGTTCCTCCTTAGCACCCACTTCAAACAATGGCCATGAAATTAAATGAGTCTACAAGAAGGGGATGCTCCCAACAGAGCCTTCCTGTCTACAGTTACTATACGCTATGAAATATGATTTAAAATTATTGCTATTACTAGAATTACCGAAGAGAATCTGTGGACCAGATATGGTCACATGTCCCAGTAAGTAAAGAAAGCTGAATATGTGGTGGGATTGAATAATCAATATTATATTAAATGCCATCCTAAGAAGAGAGGGGGATAAATGGAAGATACAACAGGTAATGTACGTTTTCTAGATAATCATGTTGATTTGCACTATGTGTCATGGTCATGAACTTGGAGGGAATCAGAAGCAGGACAGAGGGTAAGGATAAAGGATTACTGTATAAGGAGAGTATTCAAAGCCTTCTGTCTAGAAGGACATTCATTGTTGGAAAGTACAGTCAAACTTGATAATCTCAAGAGAACTGTAACTAAGGTAAATTTAATGTTTCTGTTGGAGTGTTAATTGTCCCCCACAGGCTCGTGCGTTTGGTCCCTACTTGGTAGCACTCTTTTGGGAGACTGTAATGGTTAGGGAGCAGGGCTTTGATAGAGGAAATAAGGTGCTGGCATTCAAGCCTTGAGGATAATAGCTCCACTCTGCTCACAGCCTAAGGCCCTGCTTCCTACTCTGCAGAGTTCTGAGAACGTGAGAATTCTAGACACATGATCTCTCCGCCACAAATCAGCATGCTGCCATGCCCTCCCCACCATAATGGAGAGTATCAAACTGGGAAGGCAAAGAACCCATCTTCCCTCAAGTCCATTTGTGTCAGGTGTTTGGTCAAAGAGATTAGAAAACGTGGGCTTCTCTAACAAATCAAAAGCAATTCATTGTAGAAGCTGGGGAAAGATTTAAAACTAATTCATCACCCATATCCATATATATTCTCTGTCCAGTAAGTCGGTAAGTTGTGTTGGTCTATTATCTTTAGAATTAACCTTAAGCTGAACCCTGTTCACTGCCTCCATTGCTAAGGTCCTAATCCAGGTCACTATTATCTCTCTACCTGCACTATTCCACCAAAGCCTGTTTTGGCTCTCCTCCCAATCTTACCTCCATGCAGAGTTGCCTGAACACAATAAGCACACTGGTTTAAATAAGCCATCTCTTCTGAAGACCTTGCAGTGACAACCTGTTCTGCCCAGACAGCAAAAGCCATTGTCCTTAAGGTGTCCAACAAGATGTTACACAGTCAGGTTTCAGTTATCTGAGCCGTCCATTCCTACTAGACCACCTTTAGCTCCTTGCTGCTCCTTGAAAGCACCCAGCCTACTCCTTTTCCAGGATCCTTGCACCTCCTCTTCCTCAACCTTGAACATTCCTCCAGATGCAATGAGGTTTCTTTTTCCCCATATTTAGGCTTTTACCTTCTCAACAAAGCCTTTTCTGAACAGCCAGTGATGCCTACAATCAATCTCTCTGCCTACACCCAAAATGCTTCTTTCTCCACACCAACTAATACCAATTACTTTATAGTTGCAGATGGAATGACCTTGCCTTTGGAATATAAGCTACTAAGTAGAGATTTATCCCCGTTCTGAACAGTGCTAAACCCCTAGTTTCCAGAGCAATGTACTTGGCACGGCTTTGGAACATACTATGCATTTGTTAAGTGAATTCTAACAAAACTATGACACTCTGAAAGAAAAGAGCTCATACCCAGGACATAATAGTCCATGAATTCGTAATGAATCATTCTCACATCATTCCACCCCCACCCAACCTCCAGGTGCCTATCACATAAACACACCTTGGTCTCCAAGGAAATACTTGGCTTTGGCACTCTGTGACTGAAACACAAAGCCTAAGGGGTGACTTCACCAGCTCCTGCAGAGAGTCCTGTGTTCTCCTCTAACATCACCATTCCCAGCATGACTTGTCCACACCAGTCCTGCTCTACCTCCATCTCCATGGTGACGTGTGGTTTACAATGATAGGTCCTTTTGTAGCTCTTTCTCTCCCTCTCTGAAAACCATCAAGGGATAAGCACTTGATGGTATGCAAACAAGCACCATGGTAAATGGCCAAATGACAAGCTTGAATGCCAGGTCTCACATTTCCGGTAGCATGCCTATTTCTTTACATAAGGGAAGAAAAGTTTTATAATCCAAATGCATTCTTTTTCAGACGCCTACTGCCCGAGTGAACACTGTGCACACAAACGACTCCTTGTGTGGGATGTACACTCTCCAGTTGTCAGAGGTGCTCAGCACAGTTGCTGCCTCGGTCCTGCCCAGAGCCCTCTGAGCACTTCCACCATCCTCAGCCCATACTTCTGTCTCCTGGCCAGATGGCCTTCATTACAGGGAGAAATTCTCTGGACAGGTGCTTCTCCTGCCTGGAAATACCATCCTGAAATTCAAGGCCAAGATAATCTTCTGTGTGTGGTAGCGATGCATTTAATTGTATGTGTGATCTAGGAGGCTTGCACTCTGCTGCTGGGTTTCATGACACCTACTTGTTTGCCCTTTGCTCTTAGAAAAGTGCACCCAAGTCCAAGGAAATTGCAATTTTTATCATCTCAATTTTATTCCTGTCAAGCTAGCAAGAGGAGTAACTTTATTAGAACTCCCAAACTGGTTGTCCCAAGAACAGAGCCAAAATGGAAAATGTAAAACAAAACAAACAAACAAACAAAAACATTCTTCTATATAAGTTCCAGAATATTCTATCACCAAGTAAGTTGATATCACTTTAAGGTAAGATGTCATTGAGGACACGGATATCTTCTAACTTGGCAAGCAACTTTCCCTTTCAAAACTTAAATCTCCCTCCTCCTTCTCCAGTTAAGTTTTTGTTAGTTCCCTAGGCTGGGGTTAGTTGCTGTCTGTCTAAATGCATCTCCTAATCCTATCACCGAGGAACTGTGTTTCACTGTGTGCAAAACAACCAATTGCCATGGGGGGGATCAAACTGATGCTCAGCTCATTGATCCAAGAAGAAATGACGGGGAGAGGGAGGTGAGTGGGAATGCGTTCCTGGCAGGAAGTAACACTCCAAGCATCAAAGAATGCAAAAATTCTTTCCGTAGCACACATTAGAGATAATCAGGGTGCATTCTGTAGTCAAGCAAAGTCAAGACTGAACCTCACAGAACTCACACAACTTTTCCTCTCTCACTGTGTAAATGTGAAAGTAACAATAAATCTTGCTGACAATTACTTCCACATCTATTGGCAGGGATTCAGCAGTGGTTTGAAGACTATTGTGAGCCATGCATGCCTCGAAGCCAACACCCATTAACTATCTCTCTAGTTTCCCCGGTGACTTATAGAATGTGTTATTTTTCCCCAGTGAGTAACCCTTCCAAATGTTGAATTAGTAATATTAGCACCAAATACCACTAATTTGTCAGCTGGGTGGTGTTTTTCCATAGCGCTCGTGATGGAGTCCGATTACACCTTTTGCTACACAGCCAAGCCAAGATGAAAATCTGAAGACATTTTATTTATATAATTCTGCCAGGCTTTACGAAAACACATTAAAAACAGTCACAGAGGTGACTTAGTCCCAGTTCAAAATACTCACCCAGACTGCAAATAGAATCCTGACATTTCAACCTAAGCCTCCAATAAAGTTGGCATTTTGGCAAAACCAGCACTATTTTGGAATTTCATAAACTAAATTAAAGTTTTAATTCATTCAGCAGCATTTATATATGAAATTCCCATGTTTGCACAGAGTTGAGAATTAAGTTGGTGGCCTGGGTTGAGCTCCTCCAGAGTTTTATGGATGAGCAGGGGTGAGGAATGGAGAGGATGCCCAGAAGTGAGGGGTCCGGAAAGCCCCCAACTGCTTCCATCTGATACCGCTGCCCAGCACAGGAGGTGGAGGCACAGTGAAGGTTCCCAGTGGCCAGCTGTGGTGTCAGCTGCTGTGTGGAAAGTGTGGAATGTGTAGCTGCTTGCTTGCTTACATCTGAAAGCACAGACACTGCCAGAGTCCCCATTCAGAAATGGGGTTGGCATCAGTGTTGAGGCCTGAGTGGCTTCTCGGGAACAGGGCTTTGAACTTCAACTTATCAAGAGATCCCACCTTCATTAAGGAGTCACGCACTATCCTTAATGGGATTCCGAGAGCCAGCAGTCATGAAAGCTTTTGCCATGCCCACACACACCATAGAAGACAATAAGCCAGGAAGGGAGGCAGAGGTGGGGACAGGAAGGGACCATGAGCTGTAGATTGTCTAATGTCTCCATGTTCCATACAAATGCTTGCATTTTCCTCAATATCTTAAGATCTTTCCTAAATAGGGGGAAATAATAAGGGAAAGTAAACATTGTTCAGCATATTTAATCTTCCCTTTCCCCTATACTAATGTGTAAAACTTAAGGTAATCATGTGACTTACTGTCCAAATCAGGATAGTTATGAAAGAGCGAGTGGGTATGGTTAAGAACACATGGGAATGGGGTCTGTAACTCAATACTAGCCTGGCTTTCCTCCTACCCAAATGAGAGCTGCAGTCTTTAGGGAGAGAAAAACTGGGTGAGGTGCAAAAGTGGCTGAATTCTTTGCTCTCTGACAAAAAGCACTAGTTCCCATGCAGAGTTCTGCATATTGTTGGGCAAGGGATCAACACATAGTGTGTTAAGTTCAAGTGTTGGTTTACTGTAAAAGTCAGCACAATTGTGAGTGTTTCTGTTGTTTGCCCTCCCAACTGCATCTTCTGGCCACTCAGCACACTACAACTTCAGCTTTGAGAACAGACTTGTAGCTGGGCACAATGGTGCACACCTCTAACCCTTGCATTCTGGAGGTGGAGAAAGGCTGCTTTCTGATAGTTTGTATAGTCTGCATATCATGTTTTAGGCCAGCCAGGGCAATATAAATGAAACCCTGTCTCAAGAAGAAAAAGACAAAGAGAACAGACTTATGATCTACAGATTTGGGAAGTAGGAAGATAAAATGCTACAAATACAGGCTGTGGGCCAGGATTATACTTCCTCACTCTCCTAACAGGCCAGTAAGTGACTTGACCTCTGTAAGCTTCAGTTTCCACTTCTGGACATGGTAACAGGAGAACATCCTCACCAAGAATTAAATGAGATAAATTCATGCTTTTAAATGTTTACACAGGAGCTGGTCCTTAGACTCCAGTTGGTAAATAATGATGGTTTCTAATAATATACTTTTCAGCATTAGTCTTGGGAGGACAGGCCTGAAGTCTGTGCATTGCCCTGGGTTTCTGCTGTCCATTGTCAGCAGCCTTTTCGGCATCCTGAAGTTCATTGTCGAAATGCTTTGGTTTTATGGAAGAAGACAGCATTTTACAAGTAACCAAGAGCTGCCTGTTGAACACCTGCTTATACTTCACCTCCTCACTGCTAGATGACAGATTAGCAGGTCAGTCATAAATACAAATATCAAAAGGTCTTTGCAGGTTCAAGTCCATGCAGCCCCCTTCTCTGTATAGTTAAGGGACAAAAATGAACACACAAACACACGTATCTCCATGATTCCCTGCTGGCGTTTTCACATGTGTGATATTTCTCTGTGTAATGATTTAGAAAGTGCCCTAAGGTAGGTTTTGATCCAGCAGGCTAGGTGTAGAAAGGAAGGGGGAAGGACCTTGCAGGGGCTTTCCTCTTTGAAGAGGATAAGGAATGTGTTAACTATGAAAACTCTATTACAGTTTTGGATGTGTGAGGTTTCAGCTGGCCACGTGGCTCTGGCCCATATGCCAGAATGCCAGAGAGCCGAACAAATAGATCTTCTTCCACCTGACAGTTCACACCTTGGATGCCTTCAGCAAAAGTGTTTAGAAGTGGTGACAGCATCCACAGACAGTTTCCTCATTGTTCTCTCATCTCCTCTTTAAAAAGTGCTGTGTCCAAACATAACCTGGAAATAATAGATCTTTCTTAAATGAGCCAAGCTCCCAAGTGACGAAAACTCAAAAGAATAAAGGTGTGTTAAGGTTGTAGAACAATTATTCCCCAACTAGACGGGGAGCGGCTTTTACGTGAGCACAAACAGCATGCTCCTTTTCCATTTGTTCAGCAGCAGCATGCGTCCATGATGTGTTATAGGCCTTCCATGCTGTATTCTTCCCAAAGAGATAATGATGGAAATGTATAGGACAAATATGTCAAACATAATAGCAGCTGGGTAGTACTTTCCCAGGCAACCTCAAATCATATCTTCAAATTTCTTGTGTGTGTGTGTGTGTGTGTGTGTGTGTGTGTGTGTGTGTGTGTGTTTTGTGTAAGTGTGCAACTGCACATGGAGGCAAGAATTCAGCCACAGGTGTTGTCTCCCTTGGGTTTTGGCGACAGGGTTCCTATTCTGTCTGGAGCTTGTCCAAGCAGGCAAGTTGTCCAGCAGCCCTCAGGAGTCTCCTGTTTCCACCATCACCAGCAATGGCATGACAAGCAGCTGCCGCCATGTCATCTTTCTTCACACGGCTTCTGGGGATTAAATTCCTCCCTATGACACTTGACCGACGGAGCCATCGTCCCACCTTGTTCCTGAACAACTTTAAGAACTTTTTCAACAAAAAAAAAATTCAATAGAATCCAAAAATGGAAGAGAGCAGATGCTTTCATAGTGGAAATGTGAGTAATGTCTACAACTGGAGGCATCTGAGCCTTGGTGGGTCAAATCCATAGTAGAATAAATCCTGGGGAAAATCTCTCCAACACAGCCACTTACAGCATGGAGCAAGGTGGTGTCAATAGAGTCCTGAGAGACTGGCCTCAGCTCTGAAAATGGGCTATGTGCTCTTCTAATAATCCCATTCAATTATCAGAACTAACATTAGATGAAATTTTTATGTGGATGTTGCACAAGATTCAAATATATTATGGTATTTGTTTGTAAGTAATTCTCTACACAAAGTAACTTGTTATTTGAGAATAATTTTAGATAATATATGGAAACAGAGGAGGGTACTTTACCAAAAATGTTAACTACTTCTTTTATTCCCTTGGGAGTCTTTTTTGCCAGTTACTAAGTTAGAATATCCAAGTGAGTCATTGTCAAGAAAGATACTTTTGCAATGGAGGAAACCAGACAGAAAAGAAATAACTAAAAGGTATTAAAGTAACTTCTGCAAAAGACTTGAGAGGCCATAATGGTTGTACATAGGACATCAGGACACTGACGCAAGAGAATCGTGAGTTGGAGGCCAGCATGAACTACAAACCAAGACCCTGGGAGAGAAGGACCTACTACTGTTGCCACACTTGGTAGACACAGTTAACTTGTCTTTTAAATGTTTACTTTTATACCCACAGACAAGTGGACGAAGACCACACCCAGCCTTGGTCAGAGAAGCTTCTTTTCACAGTGGACAACAGCTGCTAATACAGCAGTTCTTATCTGATCAAAGCACCAAAAAGATTGACTATTGAGAGCTTATCCTAAATGGAGCATCTGTATTGCCCCTTCCACAGTCCAGGGACCATCACGGAAAAGGGGTGGACGGGAAGGAAGAGGAATGCAGTAAAACTCTACCTCTGGACACGGCATGCTGTTGTAGTCATGGACACACGGCACCTATAGTTATCTGCACCAGAACACTCCAAGAGTCTGCGGAGGCTGAGTGCATTGTGGGGTAAGGTTAAACAAGGCAGGAGGAAGTGTGTCTGGCCCAAGGCAGTGAGCAATGAATGCCCTGGGCTCATGAATTCACATTACTTGGAAACAGCACAAACCTCTTGTTGATTTTGGTTGAAAATTAGCAGTGAAACAATTCCAGGAGGTTTGTAGTCTATTTCAAACGTACAGCTGAATGGGGATAAGCGTAAAGGCGGCACAGACTTGGAAATCATCAAGTGGTGATTGTTCTCAGATAAACTCAACAAACCAGCCTGGCAAAGTAGAGAGGCCTTGCAAAGTGTGCTTGCAGCCACCGATTGACAGGGGGGTTCAGACTGTGTGAGAAAGTCAGAGAAGCCCCTGGGTTGCCACAGAGCAATCACCCCGAGACATTAGAAGCCACCTTGGTCCTAAGAGAGCACTAAGGATAGAAGAGGCAGAGTTGGGTCTGGCAAGAGAGGAGGTAGCGTTTCAAGAATGAGGGACAGGAGTGAAGACTTAGAGAGAAGCTCTGAGGAAGAATTGGCAAGTGGAGCCTGCAGGGAGGGGAAACCATGTGGTGGGAGTGAAGATTCTTAGAGCAGAGAATGCAAAGGAATTGAGCAGCCAGGGTCCAAAGGATGAATTCTGTGCATATGTCTTATGGAAGGAATGAAATCACAGAGCTTGAGGCCATACTTCAGAGAGCAGCAAGGTGACAGGAGCGTCACTGAGCAAAGGAGAGAGCTGCGAAGAGGTCAGCGTTCTGTCAGCAACAGTGTGGGAGCCATTGGCAAGCTGAGGTCAAACTTGGGGACTTTCATAGCAAAAGGAAAAGGATTGATCTGGACTAGACAAGGGGACAAGAGTGTCTGTTCCACCTTCTGA
>CABHPH010127926.1:5852-32490 GCA_902168325.1 Peromyscus nudipes | reverse complement strand
CTCATTTTTTTACCTTCACCTACTGAGGTTAGAATCATAGGTGTGCACCACTATGCCTAGCTTATTTGGTATGGGAATTGAACTCAGGACTTCTTGCATGCTAGGCAAGTACTCTGTAGACTGAACCATATCCTCATTTTAGCAACAAGAATTTCTTTGCAACTTCTCCATTCCCACATCCATGGGAAGCATTCTACACAATGTTCTAGCAGCTTCTTCCAGTTAAAATGAGGAGAGCCCCCTATTCAGTTGCATACTACGCAAGCCTCCCACCAGATGTTTAAATGGGAGACAAGGCTGACATCCTCTTGTGCACTAGACTGTCCTGTCATGATGCTTCCTATCTCCAGCCTTCTCCTGCTGTCTATGTACACATGTTCCACAGCTGGAATAAGCACAGCACTTTAGGGGACAGGCCAGGGAATCCTGCTGTATTAAACCAAAATCCACCCGGAGAGCATGGTAAGGAGTCTTAGACACATACCCACCAGATACACACAGATGCTGGTGTGTCACCAAGCTGGTCAGACCACGCCCGGTAATTCTGTGCCTGATGCTGTCTCTAGTGGGTTGGTCAAAGCTGGCTCTGTCTTGTTATTCTTGTTGGTCTTAGCTCCAATCCACTCCCAGCTGGGTACTTCCTTGTACCAGCTTCCACTCTCCACAAATGCGTCTTGGAGCTCTTGCTTATTTTTTTTAAATAATATCCTAAGATTTAATTTAATTTCTAATGTGTATGAGTGTTTTGCCAGCATGTATGTCTGTGTATTATGTGCATGCCTGGTGTTGGTGGAGGTCAGAAGAGGCTATCAGATCCCCTGGAACTGGAGTTATGGGTGGTTGTATGTTACCATGTAAGTGCTGGGCATTGACCCAGGTCCCCTGCAAGAGCAGCAAGTGCTCTTAACTGCTGATCCATGTCCAGCTCCATGTTGTTTAATTTTATGAGACCAGGCTAGTCTGGAACTCAATAAGAAGCCTAGGTTGGCCTCAAATCCATGCATGATCTTCCTACCTTCCCCTTCCTAGTACTGGGATTCACGGTCCATGCCATCATACCCAGCCTTCACTGGAGTTACAATACTTAACGTCCTTCAGTTGGCTGTCTTGGACTGGAGCTGACACCCAGAACTGGAGGTGGGAAGTCGGGTCTGCATTCTCAGTGCCTACAGCAGATGTTCAGGAAAGCCTGCGGAAGAAACTCCGCGCTGGACTGAGAGATGGCTCAGGAGGCAAGAAACAGGCAACATGAAGACCAGGTGTAACCCCATCACCGAGGTGGGGCAGAGTCAGGACTGCTGGGGCTTTGCTGGCTGCTAGCATCGCCAAGAAATGCAAGCCCAGGTTCCCTGTCCCAAAGGAAGGAGGCAGAGAGTGATGGAGGACGCCGCCTTTGGCCTCTGCATGCACCGACACAGCTGTACACACATGAGCATAAGACACACAGGCACACAACTACACGTGCCGAGAAAAGGAAACACATCCATCATTCATGTAACATGCGTTTACTAAGCCCCTGCTGTGGTGCCAGGCACTCAAAAAGGAGTGGTTGGAGAACTGACAGCAGGCGGCCTCCTCTGCTTGCTGCTCCTCAGTCAAGTACGTGAACAGTGCTGTCCCCTACACTGCCGGCTCAGAAGCCAGGACTCGTCATATAACCCCCAATGATTAGTATGACGAAGGAGACAGGGACAAATGCTGTAGTAGATGGGATTAATGTTTTATTAATGGTCAGCTACATTCATTCACACATGCATTTCTAAGATTTATATCCAGACAGCATATGGTATTTACAGGCAATGGACAGATTAGGATACCGAATTCAAACCAGCTACAGTAAGACTATGTTTTGTTCAACATTACATTAAATTAAATACATAATAGTCTTACCTCCTCCTTTCGACACACACAGTGAAAGCCCACCCTTCCGCCTTGTAAGGAATATGGAATTGCATTGGTAACTGCTCAGGAGCAGCAAGGACACTGGAAACCCGAGAGAGGAATGTGACGCCTGGGCACTAGCAGGGCTCCTCGGGGTGACCAGGTTGGTCAGTGGTCATGAACAGCGACCCTTAGGTGGCTCTGACTTAGGTTTGTTTCTGCTCTTGCATTTATGTTGCCTTTTGTTTTCTTGTTTTTAAGAGGAAACAAATCTTTGGCCCTTTTAGGTGTGACTATTTTAGATTACAAAGTTTATACATGTATATGCATAAGACATGCATAAGCTGCTCAGCCAGCACCTCTCGGCACTCTGGTCACCCTGCCCTCACTCTTGTGCTGGTGTGAGCACAGGGGCAGGGACTGAACCAGGCCGGAGGGCACACTGAAGTGGTCAGAAAAATAAATACATGATTGAAAACACCGAGAGCTAAGCTTGTCAGGACAGGATGGCGATGGGGGAGGGATCCATTATGCTTAAGTTTACATAATACCACACAGACTTGGTATGGGATTGCCTTGTGGTCCATCAGGCGCTTTCAAGAAAGGCACTCCCATTGAGGGATGGCATTTAGGTACAAAGCACCCATCACTTGAGACCCCTGAGTCTGTCACCAAAATGACCTTGTCTTCTATGGAATGAGAGCAGGTCTCCTCTCTGACTGGGTGGGATTAGAAGGTAATTCCGTTGATGTGCAGGATGTTTGTCTCCGCTGCCTGTGAGGCTGCCTGTGTCAGTTCTGTGCCTGACTCAGTGACCAAGGTCTTACTCCCCTTGCCACCAGCTGCCAAGCACAGCAAGCCGCACTCTCCAGCTGGCCTCCAGCTGTGGAGCCTGGGACCACCAGGTCCCTTCCCTGCTGACACAAGCCTGTTGTTTTGTTGCTCAATGGAACTGGCATGAGGCTCCAGCGTCACTGCCTTCAGCAGGGACCTGGTCTTCTGGGGGGAGGGGAAGTGCTTACTTCCCCATGTAGGGGCGTCCCTATGTAGGAAACCTTGAGGGGAAGCAACATCCTCACATATCCACCCAAAGACTTGACAGACAAGTCTTCCTAATGCCCCACTTCCCAAGGGGCTTCCGTCTTTAAGGCACTGGGTTTTGGAGACCTGTGAGGATGGTGACACTGAGGAAATGGTGTTCTGCTTCCTGGAAATGTGGAGATTCAAATGGGGACTCCCAAAGGAATGACGCCTGGCACCCACCGCAAAACCTTAATCCCCAGCCCAGGCATTCCATTAGTGCATTACGTGTGTGTTAGCTACAGCTGTTACCTCCACTGGCTCCGAAGACACTCTTTGCACAAGGCGACGTTTGCACTGCCTGGGTGGAGTCAGGCACCCTCCAGTCCCAGGTATTTATAGGGGTTACCCTGAGGAAGTCTTGTCACCTCCAACACATGTGAAGAAGCTACAACCCCAATAACCCAGGAATTCACCAGCATCCTAACCCCTTCATCCAGTAGGAGCTGATTCAAAAGACTTCAGGGGACTGTGCCCAATATTCCCGGAGCCAGGGCATCTCTGGATGTCGTAGGGTCGCACTTCACACGGTGGAGCCTACTGTTGTTCTAGGGAGACAGACGGTAAACCTTCTGGAAGGAAAACTGAGTTTTAGAAGAGCAAATTTTCTGCCCGTCCTACGATCAGGAGCGACACCTATTCTTCATTTGGTTTGTATCACAAGAGTCCGTTTTCCTTCCACGTGCCTCAGGAGGGTTACTTCTTAGAATTGATGGAGAGGCCAAACAAGGTGATAATGTCCATCATGGCTTGTTTCAGGTGCTTCCCAAAGCGGTGTGAGTCCTGAAGGAAACAGAGCAGAACACATCAGCAGCTGGGCAAATCCCAGCAACTGAGAGGATGAGGCAGGAGCATGGACTGCATCAAGTTCAAGCCCATCTTGGGCTATAGCAAGACTATCTTCAAAAGCTTTCATTTCAAAAAAAATGAAAGGAGCTGGGGAGATGGTTCAGTGGACAAAATGCTTGTGCAAACCTGAGGACGTGAGTTTGAATCCCCAGCACCCACATAAAAACCAAGCATGGCCTTACTTACCTCTAACCCAGCTGGGGATGGGGGCAGAGGCAGCAAGATTTCTGAAAACCTGCTAATCAAACAGCCTAGGCCCAAACTGAGCAAGTCCAGAGAGAGACCCTGTCTCCAGGGAATAAAGAGACTGATAGGATAGTTACTGAGTGCTCTCTGCACCCATGTGTGCGCATGTGCGCACACACACACACACACACACACACACACACACACACACACACACACAGAGAGAGAGAGAGAGAGAGAGAGAGAGAGAGAGAGAGAGAGAGAACGAACTAGAACTAAAATAGAATGCAGAGAGTCTCCCTTTATCTTCTGTCCTGGGTTAGTCCAGCCTCCTGTCTTCCTACTCTCTGAGCTCTGAGGGAATGATTGAAGGGGTGAGAAAAGCATCCTGAGCATTCAGAGGGGACAGCCCATAGGTGACTTGCTATGTAGGTGGATGGGTCAGATCTGAGGCCTCCCTGACACTCTGCTCTGTATCCCAGGCTATCTTGGAACTCTCAACCCTCATGCCTCAGCTTTCTAAGTAGTGCTAGGATTATAAGTGTGCACCTCACACCTGGCTTCCTGAACCACACTCTCAAGGACTCTGGGTCTGTTGGTGGGGGTTGGCAGCCTGGAAGCTTTTGTAGAATTGGCTGCATAAGGGCTGATGTTACAGAGGCCATCAAACAGGTTCCTGGGGGCTCCCTCAGACAGCACCAAGTTCATGTGAAGCCAGAACTTGTTTACAGAGTTGTTTAAAATAGAATGACAGAAACACACACAGACACATACACACAGACTTAAGACCACTGCTACCAGCAAAGGTAGATAAACGAAATAAACATATGCCTTTCAAATGAGTAAAATTCATCTATGTGAAAATACCTAAGCTAATAAACCTGAATTAATGTTTTTGTTAAAGATGTGCTCCCTCCAAAAAGGAAATTACCCCATTTCTGGAAAAAGGAGTTCCCAATATACTCACTGTCTGAGGGCTAGAGAACTTGGAAGAAATGTGGAAGTGGATGAAATTCTCTCCCACAATAATGTACGAAACACCATAGCCATCATCAGCAACCTACAGAGAGAGAAAAGTCATGTTCATCACTAGGAAATGAGGTCATGTGTATGGGGACTTCCTGTTCTCAATATAAAAATGGGCAGCAGTGGGGCCTCACTGCTGGAATCCCAGCACTGGAGAGGCTGAAGCAGTGGGTTCAAGGCCAGCCTGGACTATGTAGTGAGGGGTTCAAGGCCAGCCTGAGGACAATGGGATGGGCTTGAAGTTAGTGGGTAGGCCTGGCTATACTTACTGGTCCAAAGCCACCTCCACAGGACACATAGTCTGGGTGTTTCTCAAAGTCAAACAGCTCCACCTGCTGCTGAGGAGTCTGGCTTGTGGATAACCTCCATGGTTCAGACAAAACCTGTGACAAAGCAAGACATAGCCAAATGACACTTTCCCACCCCTCTCTCCTAGTGAGCACTGCCGATCAACTGGACACAGCCGAGAATCACTTGGTTGGGAGGGGGGCGGCACATAAAATATTCTCAGCTGAGTAACTGTGTCAGCTTGGCTTGTGAACGTGTCTGTGGAAGACTGTCCTAATTGATGCAGGAAGGTCCAGCTCACTGGAGGTGGCTCTGTTCCCTGGACAGGGTGTCCTAGTATAAGGAAGCTAGCTGGACAGAGCTGGAGTGATGGCTCAGTGGTTAAGAGCACTTGTTCCTGCAGAGGACCCAGGTTTGATTGCCAGCACCCATATGGTGGTTCACAACCATCTATTACTCCAGACATCCCTCTGGGCACTGCACACACGTGATGCATATACATATATACATACAGGCAAAACACTGATACATGTAAACAATATCTTTAAAGAAAGTTAACCAAACGTGGGCCTGTGCACAGCCAGCAAGGAGCGTTCTTCCATGGTTTCTGCTTTGAGTTCCTGCTTATGTTCCAGCCCAGAATTCCCTCAGGGATGCTGTGACCTGGAAGTGTAAGCCAGCTAACTCCATCCCTCCCTGAGTGGCAAGTGGTCGGAGTGTTTTGTGACAGCAGCCTGAGGACCCCTAACGAGACAAGGAAAGGACCCCAAGGGCCGAACAGAGATTGAAGTATGTGAGCAGGGGCCCTCCCCTTGACCAGACCACCTCTCACTTAGGAGGTGGGGGACAGTCAGTGGAATCTGGGACAGTCTCTAAGAGCCTACCTCTAGATTTTCACGGATTTTTAAAGCTAGTTACTATATTCGGCCACCATTAAAAGCCAGTATGGTGATGTGTAACTGTACTCCCAGCATTCAGGAGGCAGAGGCAAGAAGATTGCTAGTTAAGGACAGCCTAGACGACAAAGTGAGATCCTGTCTCAAGAAGACAGGAGAGCCAGGCTGAACACTTTGGAGGTGGAGGGAGGTTGCCGTTCAAGGCTACCTCGGCTACGTGGTGTGTTTGAGGCCATAGAGACTTGGTTTCACAACAACAACAAAAAAACAACCCCAGAAAACAATCCCAACAACAAAAAACTTAAGTTTTAGAAATCTGGATGTAGTGGCACATGATTTTAGTCCTGGCTATCTTAGGTTGCTGAGGCAGGAGAATCATTTGAACACAGGAATTTGAGAACAGCTTGACCAATATGGTGACACTATCTTAAACTTTACATTTTTTTAAACTCACAAATATTAAGATCAAAGGTGAAGCCAGGCATGGTAGTATATACCTTTAACGCCAGCACTTGGGAGGCAGAGGCAAGTGGATCTCTGTGAGTCTGAGGGCAGCCTGGTCTATATATTGAGTTCCAGGGTAGCCAGGGCTACATAGTGAGACCCTGCCTCAACCCCCAAAAAAAGATGACTGGTGAGATGGGCTCAGAGGTTAAGAGCACTGGCTGCTTTTCCAGAGGTCCTCTGTTCTCAGCAACCACATGGCAGCTCACAACCATCTGTAACTCCAGTTCCAGGGGACCTGATGCCCTCCATAAACACCAGGCATGGTACACAGACATACATGCTGGTGAAACAGCCATACATACAAAATAATTTAAAAAAAGACAAAAATGATGGGCTGGGGAAATGGCTCAGTGGGTAAGAATGTTTTCTGCACAAGCAGGAAGACCTGAGTTTGGACCCCCAGCATCCACGGGAGAAACAACAAAACGGAGCAGTACCAATGCCAGCAACCCCAGTGCTGGGTGTGGGTGGAAACAGTACTATAGGGCATTGCTGACTGCCAGTCTTGCCAAAAAATTGGTGAGCTGACCCTGGAGGTTCAGTTCTCAAGGGAATAAGGTGGAGGGTGATGACGGAAGATGTCTGATGTCCTCTTGTGCCATCCACATGTGTGCGTACACTTGCTCATGTGAGCGCAAACAGGTTCACATACACAGAGAACAAAGGTGACAGATGCTCAGTGCTCATCTCTTCCTAATTCCTTCCCAGGTTTTACTAGCACTCAGCTCCTGCTGTTGCTGTCAGCAGGGCCCACGCCAGCCTTTCCGAGCTGCTGAAGAAGCATGGTACCAGAGCTGCAGCTCGCATCTCCACAGACCTACAGCCTTCTCACCCATGCTGATGTGCAAGGCTGGAGCACTAAGATGTGTTCCCGACAAGCAGGCTGAGTGTGCAGCCTGGGGCAGGCGGCTTACCTCCTTCAGGAAAGGGGAGTCAACTGCGAGATACTTGGACACCACGTAGAGGCAGAAGAGGTGACGGTCGATGCCAGCGCCTGTCATGGCGAGGCGGTATAGGTGTTGGTGCTTCTCACAAGCTATCTTGAACAGCTTGAGCCTCTGCTCCGCCTAAGGGTCAACAGGACAAGGGCATGCTTTGCACGGTTCTGTTGTGCACCGGGCCACTTTCTCTTCAGTGGTCTGCAAAAGGCTGTGGGGATGTGCCAGGGTTTCATGACCAAGTGTCTTCACAGAGCCCCACCGGCCCACTTTCCCTTCCCAGATTCTTGCCTCAGAAGGGCTGCTGGGGCAGGCTGTTTGTTGGAGAAGCACCCTGTGTGTGTGTGTGGGGGGGGCTGTCTGCTGTGAACACACCCCTGTGAACTGGCCAAATGTGGACCTCTCAAGCTGTTAGAGTTCTTGTTAAACCTGGAGCTCTACCCTAGCTGTCCCTCAGTTTATTTTGTCACAGAAGATGAGTACTAACCCTCCTGGGCAATTCTGCTAAAACGGTACTGTGCGGGCTTCACTATGACCCGAACGGAATGCCTCGGGACACTGAAAACAGGTGCTTGCTGCACAGAAGCACGAGGGCCCAAGCTCATTCCTCGGGGCTCGCTGACCAGTCAGTCTAGCCAAAAGAGCAAGCTCCAGATTCAGTGAGAGACTTAGTCTCAAAATACAAGGTGCAGAATAAGGAGGAAGACACCAACATTGACTTCTGGTCTCCATTCACACTCATATATACACACCACACATACACATGCATACACTCACACCCACACACCACAAACACATACACACAGGCTGCTTTGGGTTCTTCTGGACATTAGAACATCATCTGAGCACCATGTGCCCTTTATATGGAGATATGTCGAGGCACTGACCCTCCTATGACAGACCCGGCCTCGCAGGAGCATATTGAAGATTCTAGTGACAGATCGAGTCACTTGCCATTTTTTTTTTTTCTAGAGGAAAGAGAGCCCTAGTCAGGGCTCTCTTGCAGCCTATTGTCTGTTGGTGGTAAGCACCTATCTGGGGGCTTGGGGACCTGGGCACAGATCTGAATGTGGCCATGTGTGAGCTGGGGCCAAGAGTGAACTGAATTCACCTGAGTCTGCCCTTCACAAGGCTACTACAGGGCTCCACGAGGCAGAGCACAGGAAGTCCCAGCTTTGTCTGGTAGAGCGAGCAACAGGCTCAGAAGACCCCAGGGCCAAAGTCCACTGACACCAGTGACGGTGTCATGCTTCCTGTTCCTATGCTATGCCCACTCTCACGTGAACGTTCTCAGTACACACAATCTTCCCAAAAGCTCAGTGGACAACACTCTGTGTGTGTCCCTCCTGAACTTCATGCTTTCTGTTCCTTTGCAAAGGAGGAGAGGAGCAGGGGGAGGAGGGATGGAAGGGTTGGGGGAGAAAGGGTGCATATGGAAGGGCTAGAGAGCCTCAGGACCGGTGTTCTAGGGTCTTACAGGAAAGCATGCACCATGCCGTGCTCTGCCACCGCGGCCTTACCGTTTTCATGGGGTCCATCATGGCCATCACGAAGTTGCAGGACTCTGTAGTGCAGGAGCGTACGGTCTCTGTCCTTCCCTCTCGGAAGAGCCTCGTCATGGAGGCTTCATACGTGAGGCAGAACTTTCCCATGTCCTAGGAAGGAAGGAAACACAGCTCAAGGCTGACAGGCTGGAGTAACCATCTACATCTACAGGGAGAAGTAGCCTGGAATGGGGCTGGGGCAGCTGGGAGTCTGTCCCCCATTTATTTAAAATTTAACTGTATGTGTGTGGGTGTTGTGCCTGCACGTACATCCGAGCAACATGTATGTGCCTGGCGTCCAGAGGCCAGAAGAGGGCATTAGATCCCCGAGGACTGGAGTTACAAATGATTGTGAGCTGTCATGTGAGTGCTAGAAATTGAACCCAAGTCCTCTGGAAGGGCAGCTAGTGCTCTAACCTGCCGAGCCATCTCTCCAGCCCCCTGGATGGTCCTGGTTTCTGTTCCTAGACACGACTAAGGCCATCCACACCCCGATGAAAGCCCTCCAAGCTGATGTGAATGCTTGTGAATACGCTTAGGAAGAACAAGGCACACAGCAAGGTCATGGCCATAAGAAGGTCTGAGAGACACAGGGGAGGAGGGGCAGGAGGGCAGGGCCAGGGGGATGAAGAGGAGTTCCATCAGTGTGGCCATGGACGAGACGGTAGCCCTGGGAGCTGGCAGATGCAGAAAGAAGACCCTAAGAGAAAAGCCTGTTATCAGGATGGGACAGAAGGGCCACCTGGGGCCACCTGTGGAAGGCGGGATGGGAGGTACCAACCGCTATTGAAGCAATGGGAGTCTGCAGGCGGGGCTGCCGACAACTGAATGGATCCTCTGCAAAAGCTGGCCCATCTCTCCAGTTCCTATTATAAGGTTTAATTGTTCATTTGTGTATGTCTCAAACTCTCTCTTGTCTACGATAGAAGCTACATGAGAGGAATGTAAACCAAGGGTGATCTTCAGTGTGACATTCCACGCCTTAGTACCTCAGAGACCTACTGGGCTGATGTTTGGTATCAGTCGCCCTCCAAGCTAGGCTTTATACCCGCTCTGTCCACTAGGGAAACAGCCCAGATGCGTGTGTGTAGGACCCCAAAGTGCCCACGGTGAGCCCAGCCCCTCTCTTACCTTGTAATGTGCCAGCTGAAGCGCCAGCTGGATGAAGGCATCGGGGCTCGTCCGGCACTTCTTGATCAACCCTTTGCCAAAGGTGTCAAATGGGAAGGAATGCAGGTCCACATCATTTGCCAGAAGACTGGCGCTGCTCAGGGAAGCCTCTATGACCTCCTGACACTGTGGAGAAAGAAGCAGGCTCTGCTCAGCGGGGAAGCACGACAGAACCAAGTTTGGAGATGTGCATTTCACCTTCTCTGGGATTTTTCTGGAAAGGTGACCTGGAAGCCCCAGTGAGGCAAAGGCACGGCATCTCTACCTCACCCCTGGGAAGACCCAGTCAGGAACCACAGCTCCTGCTGCCCATGAGACTGTCGTGGAGTGCAGCAGAACAGTCCTTCAAATGCGACAGGCAACATCACAGCAGCTAGGATTATGTGGAAGAAACTTCTAAGGCAGCCCCTCCCCCATGCCCAGGTCTTTGTTTGGAGGGTCTAGAGAGGGCAGCTACTCTCTGTCTCTGATAGGACAATGGCCCTGCTCTTTAAGGAGGTTTTCTTTGACGAGGTGGGCAGCTTCAGCAGGGACTAACAAGGAGTAGTAATGAAGGAAGGGGTCACCTGCCTAGCCAGCCAGATCAGAAGAATTAACACTGGAGATCACTTAGGTGCAAATGTCATAGCCAGCGTGCCCTCACATTTCCTGTAGCCATTTGTATGTGATTCTGCCTCAACCATAAGTGGCCTTTGTCACCTTGGAAGATGCTAGACTATGTGGGTGACGGAAGGGTACCAGAAAGTAGAACCCCATCTATGGGGCAATGGGGGAGCCATCATCCGGGCTGAGTCAGACCTTCTTCTGACACAGCTGATCTTGGGGCCACACGTTCCTGGAAGCAACCTTCACCCAGGCTCCATGAGCAAGCCCAATAAACTCCGACTTTGGTGGGACCATACTTTGATTTGCCATTGGGGTCTTTGAGGGGCAGACTTCTCCCAACAGACACTAAAGGTAGCTCCAGCTGTGAGTCTGTTGCACAAAGCAAGCTCATTTTAAGGAAGATATTCCATAAAAGGGGGCATGAAAGCATCTTCTGGACTCGACAGGACGGCTATGCTCATGAACTCACAGCAGCTGTGGCCGCCTGCACACAGCAAGCCAGTTAACACGCTAGCATGGACGGGGGAGGGGCTCATGAGGCCCCACCTTGAGCTGAGGACTTCTTGGCTGCTGGGAGTGGAGCTGTCCTTTTTCTTTAGGGGTGAGGACAATGGGAGGTTCCCTGCTCTGGTGGCCAGTCCACACCCACGAGCACACGGGAGCACTAGTGGACTCAGTGGGCATGGACTCAGTGGGCTGTTGTTATTATTATTATTATTATTATTATTATTATTATTATTATTATTATTTTGGTTTTTTCGAGACAGGGTTTCTCTGTGTAGCTTTGTGCCTTTCCTTGTTATTATTATTTTATAGAGAATCTGGAGAGGTGACTCAGCAGTTAAAGAGTGTGTACTGCTCTTGCAGAGGACCCGAGTTCAGTTCCTAGCATCCGTATCAGGTGACTCACAGCTACTTGTGACTCCAGCTCCAGAGGATCTGACTCTTCTGGCCTCCAAGGGCACCTCACACACATACACATAACCCACATGGGCATAGACCCATATAATTAAAAGTAAAAATTTAAAAGAGGTCATGAGGTTGGGAGGAAGATGTGTCAGGGAGGACCCGGGGGGAGTTGGAGGGAGGAGGGAGGATTGGAAATAATCAAAATATATTGTTTACACGTGTGAAATTCTAGAAGCATAAATAATATTACTTTTTAAAGGGATCAGTGTTTGCCAGGGGCCAGGAGGGGGGGGGTGGCGGGGGGGGGGGGTGTTTAAAGCAGTGACTGCTGTCTGATGCGGTAACAGCAGACACAAGGCACACATGACTGTCCAGGCCTACACAACCTATGCCACCCAGACGACCCGGTGTAAACAGGAATCTGGTGATCAGCCAGGACGCTTCACAGGCACACCACTCTGCTAGGGATGCTGAGCCGGGCAGGCTGTGTGGCACCGGAAACACCTGCATTGCCCTCTCAGTTCTGCCGAGAACCCAAGACTGCTGTAACATAAGGTGTGCTGGGAGACCCAGTGACTGGTCAACCCCAGCCCCAAGGTCATGTTTCTCCATGGATCCCATACTGCTCTGGGACCTGAGAACACTGGGTCTAGAACTTTACCACATGAGAAAGTACTTCTCAGGCTCCAGAAATTCCTACAGGCTGGGATGTTCCAACCCTAACCTCCCTTCTTCCCAGGGCTCCTATAAAAAAATCTCTTTATTGTCCTTTAAAAGTAATATTATTTATGCTTCTAGAATCTCACACATGTAAACTGCAGTTCCGAATCTTCTGTTGCTTTTTGAGACACGGTGATAGTGGTTCCCCTGCCTCAGCCACAGGGGCTGGGATGACAGAAGTAAGCCACCCTAACATAGCCCCAAAATATCTATGGGGAGCAAATAATGTTTTAAGTTTTAAACATTATAAATTACCAATCTGGGAGCTGGAGGATGTAGCTCATTAGGTAGAGAGCTTGCCTAGCCTGCATGAAGCCCTGGGTGCCATCACCAGAACCAGAAAACCCAGGGTGTGGTAACCTGTCATCCTAGGAGAGGCTCAAGGCTGCCCTCAGGTACAGAGCAAGCTACAGTCTAGCCTGGGCTACATGAGATTCTGTTCCAAAAAAGTAAAAATTTAAAAAACCACTTAGAGGATTTCAAGTCAACATGACTTAGTTTTTTTTGTTTTTTTCAAAACAGGGTTTCTTTGTATAACTCTGGCTGTCCTGGAACTCGCTTAGTAGACCAGGCTGCCCTCGAACTCACAGAGATCTGCCTGCCTCTGCCTCCTGAGTGTCGGGATTAAAGGTGTGCACTACCCAGCTATGATTTATGTTTTTATCCTTATTTGCAGGGAATTTACAGAAGCTCAGTGACTTCACAGCTGAAATCTCAACCGAGAGCCGAAAACTGAAGCCCCATTTCCCTCAGCAGCCCAGGCCCCTTCTCCAGCTCTGACCAAACAGCTTTCCCTCTGTTTGGAAGAGCGCTTGCCTGTCAACAGAGCTCAGGACCACTTCAGGAACACCATGGGAAAATAGCCTTCCGACCCAGGTGAGGATGCTCTGGATCAGCAGGCTTACCTCTCCTGGGATATCCCACTGGAGCCGGGTGGGTTTGGGAATACTGGGGTTGGTGTCTCCTCTACAATGTCCGTCCTCTGTGTAGCCCAGCTGGAAGACGTCGGTGGCCATGACATACTGAGGAGAAAGAAGCAGAGAATGAAACTCGAGTGAGCACAGTGTCTCCTCCTCCATGCTCAGCACAGAACACACCTGGGACCAGTCTTGGGAGTGAGGGCAGCACCAGCTGGGTGGTGAGTGCCCATTTCAGTTCAACACACACACACACATCTTAAAAACCCAAAAGAGCAGAGACTGGGAAGCTCTCAGACAGCTGATGTGTGGTTTCTAGAGGTCAGGGAGGGTAAAACGGCTCCAACCTCACTGCAGGTCACATCCTCTGCATCTCCAGTGTCCACCTGCACAGCCTTTCTGTGTCCTCTGTAATACCAGAGAAGTATAGGCTTTTTCCCAGATGCTGCCTCAGCTGTATCTGTCTCTACCAGGCTTCACATCTCAGAATCAGCCCCGTGGCAACGCGGCACTGAGCCTCCAGGATGAAAGCCAGGTCCCCAGCACTCTCCCAGATACCTGGGCTCCCTTTAAGAGGTCCCATCATTCCATCTGGTGGACAGAAAACTAAACACTGATTCTACTTGTATCCTTGGCCTAAGGCCTTACCTCCTTAACCTTATCTTGATCAGACTTACTTTAAAATATTAGCCGAGGGGCTGGAGATGACTCAGCCGATAAGAGTCGGCTTGCTGCTTGCTGAACTGACAGGAGTCTGGGGATTGGTTCCCCGCTCACAGTCACCTGTAACTCCAGCTCCAAGGGAGCTGCCTTTTTGGTTGCTGCATGTACTGTAATCATACGAACATACATACACACAATAAATCTTAGAATCAGCCAGACCGGGTGGACATCTTAACTGACTTCTCTTTCTTCTTTTTCCATGCTTTTGGATTTTTGTGTTGTCTGTTTTACTATGTGGCCCTGATTACCCAAGTTTTCAGTAATCCTCCTATCTCAGCCTCTTAGGTGCTGGAATTATAGCCACGTGCCACCATTTGCCCTCTTATGTTTGCCCTTGATAACTGTGCTCTGTGTGCTGCAGGCTGCCTGAGCCCCACAGACCTTCGACAGCCAGCGACAGCTCTGTGCAAGTGTTATCTGCAAAGTCCCTGCGATGTCCTGGCCTATACTGTTGGGCTGTGCAGAGCTTCCCAGGGGTATGTGTGTGAGCTGCAGTGTCTGGGGGCGAATGGAGATGAGGCATCTGCACATATGTACATCTGGGCTGACCGAGTCCACATTTCTGCCGGCATCAGCTCAGGGCCTGGCAGAGACATAAGCCCTTGCACGTCGCCATTTGGAGTCTGTGTGTTAGAAGTGCACTGGTGTCTTAAAGCTCCCAGTGCCTGGTTCTCCCTTTCCAGGCTTTTCCATGTGGGAAACCTTCCGTGGCTGAATCAGCAGCAGCTGGGACTTTGCCAAGACTCCAAGCAGAGGTCAGAGCACCTGAGAGATGAGAGAAGGTGAGACAGGTGCCGCTAACCTCGTGGGAGGGGGGTATGCTTTGCGGAAGTGGGAGGAGGGGAGTAGGGTCAGCTAGACCTAAAGAAGACCTCTCCCCTCCAGAAAGAGGGCAGAGCTTGTGCATGAGCAGGAAGACACGGCATGTACTCTGCAGTTGATTTTGCACCACCAGAAAAGAAATCCCAGGCACAGCACTTTTGGGTGTGGCAGCGTACAACTGTGATCCCAGGAGCGCTCTGGAGGCTGAGGCAGGAGGATTGCTGTGAATTGGAATTTGACCTGGGTTAAATGGTGAGACCCTGGAGAGAAGAAGGAAGAGAGCATCCCTAGTCTGAAATCTAAAATCTTCCAAAACTTTAAACTTTGTTGAGAGTTGTTCAGCATTTTAAGTGTTTCTGGTTTCTGGAACACAGAGCCTGACTGAGAAGCAGAAATACCAGCTCTGCATCCTGGTCCCAAGGACGTTCTCCTTTGCTTTCTCTTTGCCGCTCTGTTTTGAGAAGGGTTTTGTTTTGTAGTTCAAGCTGTCCTCAAGCTCCTGGTCCTCCTGCCTCAGCCTCCTGGGTACTAGGGTGACAGTCACATGTCACCACACCAACTCTGTATTTCTGAAAGCTGGGTTGGGAGAAAGGAGGGGCAGAGATCTGGTGGTCTTTAAGTAACCTTAAAGTAATTTTAGTAATTAAAATGTTTTCAGTTGGGGCTGGAGGGATGGCTCAGAGGTTAAGGACATAGGTTCAATTCCCAGCACACACATGCAGCTCACAACTGCCTGTAACTCTAGTTCCAGGAGACCTGGCACCCTCACACAGACATACATTTAGGCAAAACACCAATGCACATAAAATAACAATAAATAAATCATTAAAAAGTGTTTTAAAAAGCTGGCACACGCTTTCCCCTGCCCCTTGGGATAGGACTTCTCTATGTAGCCTTGGCTGTCCTGGAACTCACTCTGTAGATCAGGCTGACCTCAAACTCACAGAGATCCACATGAAGGTCCAAGCCATATTTTCCCTCTTTTATTTTTTTTTTAATTTTTAAAAAAATTATACATAAAGTGTTCCACCTGCATCCATGCAGGCCAGAAGATGGCACCAGATCTCATTATAGATGGTTGTGAGCCACCATGTGGTTGCTGGGAATTGAACTCATGACCTCTGGAAGAAGAGCCAGTGCTCTTAACCGCTGAGCCATCTCTCTAGCCCAGTGCATACCTTTAATCCCAGCACTCAGGAGGCAGAGGCAAGAGGATCTCTGTGAGTTTGAGGCCAGCCTGGTCTACATAGTGAGTTCCAGGACAGTTAGGGCTGTTGATATATAGAGAAACCCTGTCTCAAAAACAAACCCCACCAAAAAAATAAAATAAAATAAGTTTTCAGTAAGATACATCACCTTAAATTTTTTAACTTAATTAGTAATTTTATTATTCTGATGCGTGTGAGTGCACACACGAGGCATTCCCCTTCTACCTTCATGGGGCTTCAGGGATTGAACTCAGATCATCAGGCCTTCATGGCAAGTGCTTTACCCTGCTAGTATCTCTCTGGCTACTGGTACACCACCATTTTATAAGCTAAGACTTTAAGCCAGACCTGGTGGTACTGCCTATAATCTCTGATACTCAACAGGTTGAGGCAGGAGGACTCCAGGTCTGAGGTCAACCTGGCAACAGAGTGAGTTCTAGTCTAGTGGCGCTATTGGGTGTTAAGAACTTTAGCAGGAGAGTGCGTTACTGGGAGCAGGCCTTGAGGTCTACAGCCAGGGCCCTGCTTCCTGTCTGGTGTCTGCTTCCTGGTGTCCTGGGAAGTGAGCAAGCAGCCCCCCCCATGCCACTGCCACACTGGGGTATGCCCTCTCAAAGTCTAAGCTAAAAGAAATCTCTCCTTCCTTCCTATCAGGTATTTGGTCATGGGCCAGAGGATTAGACAAATACAGCCAAGTTCAAGTGGGTCTGGGTGGGTTTCCCAAAGCACTTTCCACATCCAGCAACAGGTAAGAACGGCGTGGCTCACCTCCCACAGATGGCCCACAATGGGCGCGTCCGCCCAGGAGTGCTCTGCGTTCATTCCTATCTTGCTGTTTTTGAAGACAACAAATGTGAGGGACTTGTCAAACCACCTACAGAAGAAAACGTGATCATGGGCTTCCAGGGCTGCATCAACACCAAAACCCAAAAGCTGTGTTTCTTTCTGCATCGACCAATGGCTTCTCCCCACCCCTGACAGTTCTCCAGGTTTCTACACCCCAGCAAGGTGATAATAAAGGGACACACAGGACACAGAGTCATTCATATCTTCTTATACCAGAGATAAAAGACAACATGTGTGTCCTGGGACCAGAGCAGTGCAGACTACTGTGACACTGGACTAGCACACGGCCTCTCCAGCCAGGCCTGGAGCCACCTCCTCACTTTACCACTCTGGAAAGGGGATCCAGGAGGGCAGGACCACAGCAGCTGCACAACCACAACCAAGGCCAGCGCTAGCTCCTGGGACTGACCCCCCTCTGCCCTGTGTGCCACCTTCTGCTGGGAGCCCAGTGACCCACAGTTAAGAAAGGTAGTGGGGCAGGCAAAGGAAGGGATCTCAAATCCATCGGGCCTGGGCTGTGCGTGGGAGTGTGGCTGGAGGGAAGCAGAGTTGTGTTTTGATGCTCATCCCTTCACAGTACAACCCTTGGGGTGGGGTCAGACTCCAGGAGGCTGCTCCAAAGCACACCCAGGAACATCTCCCACACCCCCCATCAACCTTGGAGATTAAAGGGAGGAGGTACCTGTCAAAACATCTGCCATGCAGCAGAGATTTGGCGTAGCTGTCTATGGATGCCTCCGGGTCCTCCTTCCTGTAACCCTGCTCCGATTCGTCCAAAGTCACAAAGAATGCTGCCTTTTCCACCGCATCCAGGGACTGCTTATTTTTCCCATGTGCAAAATAGGTCTGCCGACACTTAGCCCAGGGCACTCTGCGGAAGAAGGAAGTGCATCTAGAGACGGTCGCCCTGGGTGGGCAGACGGCTCAGAGGACAACAGTGCTTGCTTGTTAGCATGAGAACCTGAACTTCACCCTGAGCCTCATAAAAGAGCCAGGTGTGGTGGGACATGCTCCCAATCCCAGGTCTGAGGAGAAAGTCAGGCTCCTCAGGGCTCACTTGCTAGTCAGGCCACCCAAACTGGCATGCTCCAGGCTGGTGAGAGACCCTGTTCCAAAAATCAATGTGGATGGCTAGTGCCCGAGGAACAATGCCCTAATTGTGTGTGCGAGAGCATGCACACACACACACACTTGACTGGGCATGGGATTTGGATTAAATCAATAAATACTCAGAATGCAGTCCAGCCTGTTTCTGCAGCTACCAGGGAGGGGCACTCTTCCCTGCCCCAAACATCCCCCAGCAGAAGCACCAACAAATGCCAAAGGACCTGGCCCTGGAGCCAGGCTCTGCCCTGAGCCTCTCTCAAGCATGAGTCCACTGATCTCTTCAGCACCTTAGAGCCATCTTTCAGATGAAGAAACCTGAGGCACAGAGAACAGGCCACAACTACTTTGGAGCAGGAAGGAGTGAAACCATCTGGCCCCTGAACACAGGTCACATGATACTCCTAAGATGATCATCCTGTGCCTACCACCCTGTGCCCACTCCCTTCAAAGACCCTCTGCAGTAGCTTCCTCCCATTGCTCCTGGGTCCCTCACTCAATCCTCAGCCTCCATTGCCCACCTCCACCCCACTCTCTGGCAACCTTTGGTGTCAACACCCATAAATGCCACAGGTCCCCAGGGCACCCAGCCTTCAAGGCAGGAGATGAAACTGGTTTTCCTTCTCAGGCCCAGGCTCCAAATGTCAAGAGCACACAGCCTGTTTCTCCTGAGTGCCTGGAGCAACTGCTTCTTAAAGCGTCTGGCCCCTGGCCTTGGCTCCTGCAGCAGTTTTGAGAGCAGCTCTGGGGCTCTGTGGAAGACAGTCTTTTGTGAAATGTCGGTACTTTTGACCTCATAGAGCAAAATCTCCACCCCACTCTCTTGTTCCACCTGCTCCTTACTCTGATCAAGCATGGCACAGGGCAGTTTCTCTTTCCCTGTGAGTCAGAGACTCTTACCTGATCCCTTGGCTCTCTTGGAGCTGGCCTTAAAGACAGGCTCACTGGGGGTTGGGGGGAGGGATTACTCAGTGGTATGAGGATCTGTGGCCATTCACCTAACATCCTAGAACTGAGGAGGTGGAGCCAAGAAGATCCCTAGAGCTCATTGGTTTGCCAGAATAGCCAATCAGTGAACTCCAGGTTCTGGGCACAGCCTTGTCTTCAAAGAAATTAATATGAAGATACCCAGCGTTGACACACACGCACATACACCCCCCCCCACACACACACACAGCAAGTCTCCCTGGCTGGGGGCTAGCTCAGTGGCAGAGCACTTGCCTCAGAAAAAGAAATCAAGAAACAAAGGAAGTTAGCTGGGTGTAGTGGTACAGGACTTTAATCCAAGCATATATGAGGTGGAGGCAGGAGGACCCTGAGTTTAAGAACAGCCTCAGCCACATAGCAAGTCTGAGGCCATTAACAAGTGTATCCACAGCCACGTGAAAAGGCTACGCCTTCACTTCTACCATGCGCCCTTGGGTGGCCCTCCCTGCCCACACACACCTGCTGCCATGTGCTGAATTCAGCTGCCCTTGTGACCCACCGTCTAGCGGCGAGACTTGACATCATGAAGCAACACTAGGTGCCACTGCTGGCATCAGTGGGGACGGACCTCATGAGGAAGAGCTCCTCAGAGCACTATGAAGCCCAGACCCAGGAAGGGTTTGCAAGGCCACACACCTGTCTGCAGCAGTGAGGGCGGCCAGCTTGGTTTCCCCGGGCTGAGGCTCTGAGGAGTCATCCAGGATATGCTGCATCTGTTGCTCCAGCTCTCGGGGCCTCAGCAGCCTCCCATCATGGTAGAGCCAGACCTTGAAGTAGCGCCCCCTGTGGTACACAACAATGTGCCGGCTGTCCTTGATGTGTTGGATAGTGTCTGAGGAAGTGAGGACACAAAGAGAGAGAGATAGGAGTTAGAAGGCCTTGGTGGGAGCCTCAGATCTGAGTGTTCCTTTGGCTTTTTGAGAGAGAGGATCTCATGTAGCCCAGGCTGGACTCAAACTCTCTATATAGAAAACCAAGGATGGCCTTGAATGATCCTCCGGCCTCTACCTCCTGAGTGCTAGGATTACAGGTGTGTGGCCCTTGATTCTAGACTGAGTCACTCCTTTGGTTTAACCAGCCCTTCTAAGGCTCAGATTCCTCATCTGTGAAACATGGTTGGCACACGTGATGGTTTGAATGATATGTCTCCCATAAGTCACAGGCATTTGACTTGGTCCCTATGGTGGCTATTGGGGAAGGATTAGGAGTGTCCTTTGGGATGGGCTTAAGGCCTCCTACCATCCCAGGTGCTCTTTTCTCTGCTTCCTGTGGGTGGATCAGGATGTGAGCTCTCAGCTGCTGCTCCAGCACCATGCCTGCCTGCTGCCATGCTCCCTCTGGAACTGCCAGCCCCAGACAAACCCTTGCTTCTAGAAGTTGCTTTGGACAGGTGTTTTATCCCAACAGAAAATAATATAGCATTCTCCTCATGAATGAACACCCGGTTCCCACAGAGCTTATGAGTTATAAGCACCCAAGCTACGTAGTTACCTAAGAGGGTACCCTGGAAAATGTTCTGATGAAGAAAGTGGGAAACTCCAACATAAAAGCTGTTTCGGGGGCTGGAGGGATGGCTCATTAAGAGCATTTGCTGCTCTTCCACAGGACCGGAGTTCAGTTCACAATACCCACATCAGGTGGTTCACAACCGCCTGTAAGTCTAGCTCCAGGGCATCTGGTGCCCTCTTCTGGCCACCTCACACACATATTTAGAGAGACGCGGACATACATAAAAATAAAAAGCAAAAATAAATCTTAAAAATATGAAATCCTTCAGCCAGGCGTTATGATGGGGCACCACCTGGGAGGATCAGTAGTTCAAGGCCAGCCTCAGCTACATACAAGTTAGAGGCTAGCCTAGGCTACATAAGTCCCTGTCTCAAAAACAAAAACAAAACAAAACAAAACAAGAAAACAACAGGGGAACAGGGAGATGACTTGTGGGTAAAATCCCTTGCAGCACAAGCCTAGTGATTTGAGTCTGATTCCCAGAACCCACATAAAGGCCAGAGCAGTGAGCCAGCCCCACGGCACTGTCACCCGAGCTGCACAGGAGTGCTGGAGTGTGGCTTTGTCCCCCCACAATCATACTCACATAAACACAACGAAAAAACTTAAAAAGAATTAACAACAAAAGGCTGGTTATGGCAGTGCACGCCTTTAATCCCTGCACTTGGGAGCCAGAGGCAGGTGGATCTCTGTGAGTTCAAGGCCAGCCTGGTCTACATAGGGGGTTCTCGAACATGAGACTCTGTCTCAAAAGAAGAAAGCAAACAGACTGGACAACTAAGCAGCATGGCCCTGAGCACGAACATGGGGTATATATGACCCCACCAGGCACACTACATTTTAATAAGTTATTTGTTGCTTTTGTTTGAGATGGGGTTTCATTAAGTAGCCTTAGCTGACCTATAACTCACTATGTAGACCAGGTTGGGCTCAAACTCACAGAGATCCACCTGCCTCCACCTCCTGAGTGCTGCGATCAAAGGCGTGTGCTCCACCACACCCGGCATTACCCAGACATTAATATTTATCATCACTACTGTTAAAGACCATGACAGACGAGACGGCTCCGCTGGTAAAGGCATTTGCTGCCTAGCCTGACCCCGCACGGTGAAGAAAAGAACCAACTCCCTCAAGATGTCCTCTGTAGTGTGCATCTTTGAAGGGCCTTTCAAATTTTTTAAAATTACACTCATTCACTTATCTTGTGTGGGTGCTCCAGCATGTGAGGACAGGCATGCCACAGTACGCATGCACAGGGCAGAGGACAACTTGTGGGAGTCGGTTCTCTCCTTCTACCACAAGGGTTCCTGGGATCAAACACAAGTACCAGGCTTGGGGACAGGCACAGTGATGTGCTGAGCCATTTTGCCAGCCCTGAAGGGTATCCTTGATTCCAGTGCCCTTCTTGAGCTCTGTGTCCTGGCTGACAGAAGGTAAGCACTTTGCTCCCTCATGTGCCCCTGCATCCCATGATGCTTTGCCTTCCCACAGCCCAGAAACAATGGACCTGGCACCATGAGGCAAACTAATCATTCCTCTCCTAAGTGGTTTTGCTCCGGTATTTTGTCACAGTGCTAAAAAGTGACCGATACTGTGCACTTGAACCCTGCAGGCCTGCATGGTACCAGCTGGGATCCATTCTCCCTCCCTATCTTTTCCAAGGATATCTTAGGTTGGAAGGCAGATTATACGACCACGTTGCCTGGGCCAGGAGGCCAACAGCAAGAAACTGGGCCATGATCCAGCTCCTTGGGCATGGGTATTTTATGGCAAACCCTGCATGCGGGCCAAAGTAAGATGTCCAAGGGAATATTTCAGCAGGTTTGGGGAAAATGTCCAGTGAACTAAACTCTGAACTGAAGAAATATTAAAATCTGGAACTGACCCATTGTCTAGACAATGGGAATTCAGGACAGAGCTGGGGTTCAGTTGGTAGTACACTTGTCCAGTGTGTATGAAGCCCAGGGTTCCATTCTCACACCGAATACTCCCAACAGTGACACATGCCTGTAATCCCAGACGGAGGCAAGAGGATCAAAAACTCAAGGTCATCCTCAACTATATACTGTTTTAGGCCGTCCTGGAACACATGAGATCCTGTTCCCAAACCATTATCAATGACAGAAAACAAAAGGATTCCAAGAGGAGGAACATTCAGAAATGGAAGCTCTTGGGAAAGACCCTGCAGATCATCCTGCCCTCAATGTCCCCCAGAGTTTCCTGGTTCTGAGCAGCAGAGTGCCAAACGCTGGGTCCCAGGGGAGCCCCTGGTGAGCACCACCCACCTGTCTCCTCCCCGGGTATGCGGGAGGTATTAAAGAGTCGCTCCCACTGGGCAGAGCAGAGCGGAATTGTGGATCCCAGAAGACGAATCTGTAACAAAAATGTGTCTTAAACCAACAGGCAAAAAATCCCCCAGGAAAACTTTAAACGGAGTTGATTAAAATGCGATTTCCTGTGCATAGTGCCCAGTCTGACCTCATCATCTCCAGCTGTCCCCTGGGGTAGTGCCTCAGGGACTTGCTGAGCTGCGCCAGGGTACCGAAGTTCCTTCCAGATCAACACTTAAGCCACCCGAGGTTATGCAAGAAACGGTTCTCCTGAGTAGTTCACCAGCGTGTCACAGACATGCAAAGGAGTTGGTTCTCTCTTCCCCCAGGAATTGAACACATGTGCTCAGCCCTCACAAGGTCTCTCACTGAACCTGGGGCTCCCTGGTTAGGTCCACTAGAGAGCCCCAGCTATTTGCCTGTCTCTGGTCCCCAGTGCTGGGATTCCCATCATGCACCAGTGCGTCTGGCTGGGTATCACTCTGCTAGCTCCTCGTGCTCTTCTCAAAGCCAGCACCTTACTATCACCTGAGCCCATCTCTCTAGCCTCCCACAAGAACGTTTTAAAGGGAAGTTTACTTACGGGTTTGAGTTCCTCACGGTCCAGCTTGCGACGATACAGCAGCATGGCGTGGATAGTGTTGCCGGCTCTTGCCGCCTGAATGTGGGTGGGGGTGATGTACAGCATCTCCTGTGAGGGAGGTGACAGCAGAGAGTGTTCATGGGGATGGCATGGTGATTTGTACACATGGTGGAGGCCCTCCCTCCATGACACCAAGGTGTTCCTACCGCTATGCTCAGTTACAACCATTTTTTATGTTTGTTTTAGGTTCTGGTGTTTTGAGACCAGGCTATATTATGCTCTCAGGTTCCTGAGAGCTAGGATTAAAGGCATGTGTCACTATGCCGACTTTACAACTTAACAAATTGTTGTATGTTTTCCCCACATTTGGACAGTTTTGTTATTGCTTTAGGTCCATTGTAGTTTTTGGCAGATTGGATTTGTTTCTTCTTTATGTGTCTATGTGTGTCTGTGTCTGTATGTGGTAAGTGCACATGTATGTGCAGGTGCCCAGCGAGACCAGAAGAGGGTACCAGACCCCCTGCAACTGGAGAAACAGATGGTTCTGAACCACCTGACATGAATGCTGGGAACCAAACTTGGGTCCTTTGGAAGAGCAGCGAGTGCTCTTAAACTGCCATCTCTTCAGCCCCAAGGAGGGCCTTGAACTCCATGTGTAGCCAAGGATGACCCTGAACTCCTGATCCCCCTGTCTCCAACTCCCCAGTGCTGGCCTGACAGGCATGAGCCACCACAACAGCCTCTAAATTTGTTATTTGATCTATTCTAACCCCAGCCTCCATCTGTTCCTGAGCTATAAATGCCAGCAGGATTTTGCTGGGCATGGTGGTGTACACCTTTTCTACCACAGGTTCAAGGCCAGCCTAGGCTTACTAAGCAAGTGCTGTTTGCCATGAAGGTGCACTTTGCAATACAAAGGTGTTTGTGCTGTTGGGTGGAGGGCAGGGACCCCACAGGCACAGGGGATCTAACACACAGGCCCCAGGTCGGAGCTTCAGAGCAACATGAAGTTGTGGACAACAGAAGCAGGAGCAAGAGGAGAGGAATCCACCCCAAGCTTCCCCAGGCGGCCAGCAGGGCTGTCCAGCACAATGCACACACCTTGGCTGCAGCAGTCATGGAAGACCAACTCACCATGGCATAGTAGTTGCTGTTGACCATGAGCGGCCCTCGGCCTCGCAGGTAGATATACTCTTCCCACCAGTCACTCACCTACGGTGCAAACACAAACAAGACAGAGTCCTGAGCTGCAGCCATGCAGCTGCCCTCCCAGGACCAGCCTGCTCTAGATGTGCACAGAACTTTCTGGAAGAGTCCTGCTCTAAAACAAAGCTGTCTTAAGCAGACAGGACACAAGGAGTTGAGAAACACATTGGTCTTAAGGGGAGACCTGGCTAGACAGTAGAATATCATTTAGCACTCACTTAATAGAAAAAAGTATCAGGGCTGGGAATGTAGCTCAGCTGCTAGAATGCTTCATCCCTAGCATGGCATAGAACTGGGCACAAAACTGCACAGTGGTACACACACAGGCAGGGGGATCAGGAGTTCCAGGTTATAGCAAATTCAAGACTGCTGTGTAGCAAGTTTGAGGCTAGCCTGGGAGCCACATGAGTGTAGTGGGTAGCCACTCCAGCTTTGGTCTGGAAGTTCCAACCCCCATTGAGGCTTCCGTAACTATCACGCCTACAAGGCGGGGCCAAGGGAGGGCCTGAAGACCTGAGACCGGGATGCGCGGCGCTCTCTGTTTTCCTGGACCTGGACGCGAGAGGTAGACCGAGGAAAGTTCTCCAGAGAACACCGCCGGACTGCGCTGCGTCTCTTCCAGAACCCATCATCTACCTATCCCTTCATTTGTGAGTTACGACTTTAAATAAATCTCCTTTTAACTATGTGGAGTGGCCTTAATATTTACACTAATATCTGGCGCCCAACGTGGGGCACGTACCCACGACCCTGAGATTAAGAGTCTCATGCTCTACCGACTGAGCTAGCCGGGCTTTTTTTTTTTTTTTCTCCAAACAAGAGTAACTGTCAAAGTGCCCTGGCTGAGTGTGGGGTACAATGTTACAAGCTTGCCTGATATTTACCAGACCTTGGGTCCCATCCCCAGCACTGCAGAAAAACAAACAAACAAACAAACAAACAAACAAACAAAAAACCCAAAAAAACTCACAGATGAGCCCACATCTCCCCAATGGTCAATCTTCCTCTTCCTGATGCCTGGGTCTGTCCCAGAGCTACAGCAATAAGCTAGAGGTCAGCATGGGTTGTCTTTACTCTCCAGAGTGACCGTCACAATGCCACCCTGAGCTGCCCATTCACAACCCGTGCTGATTTGAGCACTGTGTTGAGGTACACATCTGGGAATGAGTATGCATGAGAGTCTAGGTACACAGAAATCCAGCTGGCCTATGATTAAAACCAGAACATGGCGGCCACTCATAGCCTGGGAGTCTTGTGGAGTCCTGCCCTCCTGGGCACAGTGCCTGTGTCTGGTACCCTCTGATGGTTCTGTCTGATCCTTTTCTCTGTTTCTTTTGGCCTACTTTCTCTGTTTGCTTTTGTCTATTTATTATTTGTGTTTTTAAAATTTTTTCATTTTCTTTTTTGAGACAGGGTTTCTCTGTGCAGCCCTGGCTGTCCTGGAACTCACTCTGTAGACCAGGCTGGCCTCGAACTCAGAAATCTACCTACCTCTGCCTCCCAAGTGCTGGGACTAAAGGCATGCGCCACCACACCTGGCTAAGATTTATTTTTCATGTATGTGTTTTGCCTGCATATATGTCTGTGCACCATGCATGTGCCTGGTACCTATTGAAGTCAGAAGAGGATGTTGAATCCCCTGGCACTGGAGTTACAGATGATTGTGAGCCACCAAGTGGGTGCTGGGAATCAAACCCAGGTTCTCTGCAAGAATGACAGGCACGCTTCACTGCTGAGCCAACTCTGTGGCCCCTTGTTTTGGGTTTTTTTTTTTTTTTTTTGGTTTTTTCGAGACAGGGTTTC
>CABHPH010127925.1:0-25019 GCA_902168325.1 Peromyscus nudipes | reverse complement strand
TCAGAGCAAGGAGGATCAACTATAACCTCTGGTGCTACCAAATCACTCCCACATCTTTGGTGCCCTAGCTAGTGAAATCTCTGAGATACATAAGATACTGTCTTAATCAGGGTTTGCTACTGATGTGATAAACCATAACCAAAAGCAACTTGGGGAGGAAAGGGTTTATTCCATTCTACAGTTTGTAGTCTATCATACAGAAAGCCTGGGAAGAAACTCAAGGCGGGAACTAAAGCAGTGACCATGGAGGAGTAGCTTACTAGCTTGTTCCTTCTAGCTTGCTCAGACTGCTTTCTTATAGCACCAAGGATGACCAGCCCATGGGTGGCTCCACCCACAGTGACCTGGGCTCTCACACTTTAATCATAAATCAAGAAAATGCTCCCATAGGGTTGCCCACAGGCCAATCTTTGACAGTTTCTCAACTGAAGTTCCTTGTTCCCAAATGACTCTAGCTTGTGTCAAGTTGACATAAAACTAGTCAACACAGTTACCGGGGATTCAGATTTTATGAGGATGTCAGTGAAACGTCTTACATCTGCTGCCATTTACAAATAAGATTTTATGATGGCTCAGTAACATTTTAGCAATGTTTAACAAAACTAGTTAGAATACGTTTCTAGTGCCTTAAACATGTGGTCTATATTGACTTTTATTGAATAGAACATTTTCACTCTTATGTGACACCAACATAGGTCTAGTTGAGAACCTATTAATCATATGATTTACTTATTCAACTATGAGTCTATGTGAAAGTCCAGATTCTGAAAACTACTAACTCCTGGACTGATAGGAGTGGGTGTCACCATAACTCCTCATGTCTATTTGAGCATCACTAGTTGTGAGTACTTAGGGTAGCATCAAGTGATTTATAGTTTCTATAAGTCTTTAATAATAATAATAATAATAATATAAATCTATAAATAATTTCTATAAAGTCTTCCTCTTATGACTATTCACCTGTACAATGATACAACAATCAGAAAACAACATGAATAATTCTACTGCTTTGGGGAACAGCCCCCAACCTGTAACTGATAGGATTTGGGATAAGTACACCCCAGTTCCATCACCCTTTAGGAGGCATAACTCTGAGGTGCATGGTCTACAGTAGCATCCAGAGTCCTTGCCCTATCACTGTGAGAAAACATCATGACCAAAAGCAACTGAGAGAAGAAATCGTCTACTGGATTTGCAATTCTAAGTTACAGTTCTTTATTGTGCAAATCAGACAAGAACTTCCACATCCACAGTTAAGAGCAGAGACAGGATGACTGCAGGGATCTTTGTTTGCTTGCTTCCTGCTGGAGATCAGCTTTATTACTACTTCTCCATGACTGCACAATTCATGGAATGGTGCCATTCACAGTGGGCTGGGTCTTCTTATATAAATGAACATTCAAGACAACCCCCCATTCCCACCACACACATATACCCACTGGCCAACCTGATCTAGACAATCCTTCATTAAGACTCTTCCCAGGTGATTCTAGGTTGTACCAAATTGACATTTAAAAAAAACAAGCACAGTCTCCCAAGGGGACAAAACTGCAGCTGCTCACACTGAAAAGACACATAATACTATGTCCTTGCTGTCCTCTTCTTTTCCCTCATTTGCTCCCCACATTTCCTTCTGGCATTTTCTAGGATCACCTCGCAAATAAACTACATGTACTCAGTCCTTGTTTCACAATTTGCTTCTGAGGTCACTCAAACTAGATGCTACTCTAAGCCTCAGGTCCATCCTTGATAAATGGAGGGCAACACTAATTTTCTTCTAGTCTTATCAAGATGAATGAACCACTATCTGTGTCAATCAACAGTACTTACCATTACTATGACCTCGTGAAGGCACTTCAGAAGACATAGTTGCTCATGGCAGGTTCCTGTCATCTTGTTTCCAGACCTCAATAATCAGGCTCTCTGTCACTTCATACACCACTCATTTCAAGGAAGGCATGGTCTTGCTCTTTCTCTAATATACCAAGTCCTTACACTATCAGTTTCCTCATGGAGGTATCTACATGGGTTTCCCCACCCCTCCATATAGCCTTGCAGAAATACGACCTGACCAATAACCATTTCATTGACCATGCAGGGATCCTTGTTTGTTTCTTCCTGCCAGAGTTCAGCTCGGTTTCTATGTCTGTGAGCACCACTGTCTATGAGACCCTGTGTCCCCTCCCCTTGCCTCACTTCCTTGTTTTCATTATGGTCCTTACTTTCACAGAGTAAAATTCCCACAAGTGCAAAGTTCGTACCCTTGTGTTCCCTTCTTTCTTCCTGATTGAACACACAGAAATTACAAAGAATTTTTTTTGGAGATGTGATCTTATGTAGTTCAAACTGGTCTCAGTCTCTCTATACAGCAGAGGCTAGCCTGGAACACCTGATCCTCCAGCCATGTATCAGCACATCCAACTTTAAAAAATAGCATTTACTAAGTGAATGGAGGCATATCCATCGCATACTTTTTGTGCACTCTTAAAATTAAAATTTATTGATTCAGTGACTCTTCTCAGATTATGGCTATAATGGGCTAGAGTCTCAACTGTTCAATGATGGTCCAAGTTGTTAAAGTGCTGTAGTTTGGAAGTGGTTGTGATGAAATGTTTACACCATGGTAACTGGCAAACACTGGAAATCAAGACCTTTCTCTTTGAGAAGCAGCTTTCTACACACAGAGATGACAACTTAGAGTCCAGTGTAACCAAGACTGCTTTCAGATGGGCTAGACCTTAACTTTGAAGTGTGAAGAAAATGAAAATTGCACAATCCATCATCCTTGTCACCAATGGGACTTTATATTTGATAGTGAAGGAGTATCCCTGTCTTAGTTAGGGTTTCTATTGCTTTGAAGAGACACCATGACCACAGCAACTATTATAAAGGGAAACATTTCATTGGAGTGTCTTACATTTCAGAGGTTTAGTCCATTATCATCATGGCAGGACATGGCTGCAGACAGACAGACATGGTGCTGGAGATGGAACTGAGAGTTTTACATCTTGATCCACAGGCAACAGGAAGTGAACTGTCTTCCACACTGGGTATACCTTGAGCATAGGAGACCTCCAAGTCCACCCTCACAGTGACACACTTTTTCCAAATAGGCAAAACCCACTCCAACAAAGTCATAATTCCTAATAGTGCCATTGGGAGCCATTTTCTTTCAAACCATCACAATACCCAGACATTTATTATTATTATTAACATTTCCCTCTGGAGCTATGTTGTCCCATACATACATTTCTGCTATTGCTCACATGACACCAGGATTTCAATGTTAAAACATGAACAGCTCTTTAAAACAAAGAACAGTTCATCTTTATGATACCCTGCGTAACAAAATTTTTCCACAGAGCAGCTGATGGTTGGTTAAAAAGACTGTTTATTGGCTCAGCAGGTAAAGACACCTACTGCCAAGGCTGAGAATTCTAATTTATTCCCTGAATCCCAGGTGGCATAAGGACAAAACTGATTTCCTAATTGTCCTCTGATCACTACAGGCATGCAATGGCATGCACATGCATGTGTATGTGCACACCCACACCTGCACCCATGCACTAAATAAAATGTAAAAAAAAAATCGTTCTAAAGATTGGTTATAAAGATTAAAGCAAAAAATATAACTAACTTACCCAAAATTCTTTCATTCGTAACAACCTAAATAGTGAATTAGAGTCCAACCTCACCTTGAGTTTTTAATTACTTCTATAAAAACAACGAAGTACTTAAATGACTACATTGATTCTCTTTGTATAAGTACTTAGGACAGGGGTTTTCAAGATATAAATCCAAGTCAGTTTTAGAGCCACTAAGATATATGATGAAGAGTAAAATTTCTAGTGACCTTCCACATCATTAGTACAAGAACAGTTGGTAGAATTCTGTGGGACACTTTTGTCTTTAGATAAGCATTGAGGGTATTGCAGTTTGAATGAGAATGCCTCCAGAGGCTCATATGTTTGGATACTTGGTCCACAGTTGAGAGAACTGTTTGGGAAGGATTGAGAGGTGTGGCCTTGAGGGGAGAGATGTGTCACTGGGGGCGGGCTTTGAGGTTTTAAAGACTCACCATTTTGAGTTAGTTCTCACTGTCTCCTGCTTGAGGTTTGAGATGTGAGCTCGCAACTGCTCCTGCTGCCATGCCTTTGCTCTGCCATCATGGACTTTAAACTCTATAACTATAAGCCCAATTAAAATGCTTTCTTTGATAAATTGCTCTTGTCTTTGTGTTTTATAACAGCACTAAGAAGTAACTAAGACAGTGGGTAAAGTAGGAGAGACAATGTGATAACAAACAAACCTTGAAAATGTGATTACAGTAAGTGATTTTCCTATAAGCCTTCGTTTAATGCGCAGGTGTGGGTCCCTTGGGTAGCCTCCTCCAATCACCACTCTATCGAACACAGTGGCTGTAACTGACATATCACTCCATTCAAATTGCAGGAGAAACTGGAAAAAGGGCATCTTTTAGTGGGACATGGAATAGGAAACCATTCTCATTTATATATGGCAAGTCTCTGCTGCAACATGGTTAAATATCATCAGGATTTCTATATGAAACTTCATTTTATAGGAAACCTCACGGATACAGGTCATTGGAAACAATACACCTTTTGTTTTTGTTTCTCATACAGGGTCTCACTCCATGTCCTGGGTCATCTGGAATTTGCTCTGTTGACCAGACTGGCCTCAAACTGACAGAGATCCACTTACCTTTGTGATCTCCCATCACTTTTCATAAGAGTAGAAGTTTGTTTGCAGCCCAACAGATAACCATGTATACCATAACCACTCCTCATTAAGAAAGCCTGCCTCCCTTTCATAGACTGGTTTTCCTAGCATCTAGTAAGCAGCCATTGGAGCTCCCAAAACAAACCTTATACTGGGCAAGATATTCCTCACTAGTTGAAAAGAGATCAGAAATAAGTTCATTTTCCTCTGTTAATGAGGAAATATGATCTGTGATCTAGGGCTAGTCCCACAGTCTTGTGTTGGTGAAGTGAGATGCAGAAGCAGCTGCTGTGGGACTGAAAGGCACGTGACTGTGGGTGACATGGAGAGTCATTGCATTCACTCTAGAATCCAGTATCACTCAGCTCATGTGTGAGACAATAAAAATATAAACCTTTGAAGTATATTATCCATTTGTGTGTTTTAAGATATTTATACATGCTTTCAAGATGTGTCTACTAAGAAACTCATTGATGTTAGGTACAGTGTTGACCATAGTCAGACAATTTCTGTGCTTTTCCAGATTTCCTCTATAATTTAATCTCAAATAATGTTGGACACTCTTTCTTGATGTAACACATGTTCTCTCATTTTGTAACCTTCCAAGGAAACATGGTGGTAAAAGGCAAGCCTGTGGAAGGCTTCTAGGAAATATACAAAAACACGGAGTTGGGGGGATTAAATTGTTTTTATAACAAAGAGCCATTTTAAAGGGTTTCCCCATGGCAGATGAAGGGAAAGAGCTCTGGGACCCAGAAAGAAGTGGAGGTGGGAAAAGTTTTCCAGAGTGAAACTCCTGATCCCTAGAACAAACATACCAGCAAGTCTGGTACAGACAAAACAGAGGAGATGTTGCAGTTACACTGGAGTCTGACCTGTAAGTTTATGTCATTTTTCCCTTTGTAGTTTCTAGTTCATCAAAGGTGAACTAGAACCTAGACAGTTGTTGAGCAGTTGTTCTACACAGTAGAGTTGTGCATTGGTTAGCAAACAAGATCAAGAGTTCACTGAAGCTAGTTTATGACTTAGCTCAGTATGCTCTGCATGCCAGTCACTGAGAGAACAAAGACCAAGATAGAGTCATGGTTAGGATAAACATGATCCAGACTGAACCAGAGGCAGTGTCCTGAGCAGGAGTAACAAGCAAAATTACCTTTCTTGGGAACATTGAATAACATGAAACAGGACTTGACTCCAGGGACAGAATAAATCAAATAAACCACTTGACTGGTAAAGAACAGAGGAACCCCAGTCACTGGGGAAACAGATACTGGTGATGATAATTTGAATTAAGTTCTATAAGGGTGGTTAAGTGTCGCAAAGCAATGTAGGACATGCTGAAAACATTTGGCATAGCACACTGTCTAAATGCATCCTGAAGACATGGATCCTGCCACGTTCGATTTGAAGTCATTCAGACAGATTAATTCTCTACTGACATTGACATAAAATAGTGAATTCTGATGAATGTAGTTAATGGTGACTTCACATGTTTGCAAAAGAAACTTGGAAATCTGTTTAGGATTATTATAATTCTGATTTTAGTTATCTCTAGTAATCTTCTGTAGACCTTTTCTCATCCTCTAGGTCACTCCATCCTCAAATGATCCTTACCGACATCTGTCTTCCTTCTGCCTGGCTTTAAGGACAAGCTTCTCTTCTAACTCAATTCTGCTCAATGTCTTCTAGAGTTGAGAGATTTGACTCCAGATATAGTCTAATCACTTCACACGAGACAGTGAGAAAGGTGTGTGATGGCATCTGTCATCAGTGCCAGCTGTGTGCTATGGTTTGAGTGTGGAATGTTGCCCGGATGCTTCTGTGTTTGAACATTTAGTTCCCAGCTAGTGCACAGTTAGGAAAGGTTGTGGAAACTGTAACAGGTAGAGCCTCATTGGAGGAGGTGGGGTCACTGGAGGGGTTGCTTAGTTTTTGTAGTTCAGCCTTACACCCTGTTCACACACTGCTGCCTGACTGTGGACACAGTGTGCCAGCTCCAAGTACTCCTTCAGCCTTGCTGTCCCTATCGGGATGGTCTGTATTTCTTCTTAAATCATGAGCTAAAATAAACCTTTCTTCATAAGTTGTTTCTCCTCAGGTGCTTGGTCTCAACAACACAAAAATGTAACTTCAACAGTATAGGATGCACAGTGTTGACCACTAGGTTCTTAATGTCTTCTCTAAGTTTAAGAATACACAAGAAAAATCTTATCCATAGCCACAAGAAAAAACAGACCTCTGTGAATCTCGTTACCCTGGCAGCTTGTCACCCACTCAGGGAAATATCTTGTGTAGCCTTTTCAATGATACTAGAAGAAAACTTTGTCAATAAAGTTTACTGTTACTGGTTTCAAGTTCCCTGTAATGATTGTGAACATGTAAGTGCTCTTTGCTTACAAGTCACATGTCAACTGCTTCCTAGGTCAAAAGACTAACAGGCTTTCGACTGAATGAGGTGTCCCAGAGACATTTCACAGTCTCATCAGAGGACCAGCTATGGGAGATGAGACTCTTTAGTAGATGCTTCCATGTACTCAGAACTGGAGAGATCTGACCAGAATTTTTAATGATAAATTTTCCAGTCTAAAGTGAGAAGAACAAATTATGAATGAAGATACTGAAAAGCAGAGCATGATCTGAGAGGTCAGTGAGACAGTAGGGCAGGCCTCTGGAGAGGTTAGTGACCTCGGGGCAGAGACAGCAGGGCAGTCTCTGCCAGTGACTAGAATCTGACTGTTTTCTTGAATCTGAGGATGGTTCATGAATATTGTCTCTGGCTTCTTGAACTCTCATTGCATGTTCAGTGAACTTCCCATTATATAAGAACATTGAAGACAGAGTTTCAAAATCAAATAACTAAAAATAAAGCTTCCTCTCTCACACCAGTCCTGCAACACAAAAGTCAAGACACAGGAGCACGTGATCCAAGAACAGATAGAATACAGAGATGATTTGGAGCATGTGAGCTGAAGTCAGACATCTGTTTCAGTCCTAGCCCTATGGCTCACCACCAGACTCTGGGACACTGAGAATCACATCTGCAGCCATGATGTAAAGATGAGCTTCTCTCTCATGTTTGGGTTTGGCCTGCACACACCCAGGATTCTGTGGGTATCTTGAGGTAGAATCTCTTTCTCTCTTGAAGGAGAACCTTCAACAACGAAATGCCCATGGGAGCTGCAGAGATCACTCAACTGGCAAAGTGCTTGCCGTAAAAGCATGAGAACCTGAGTCCGTGTGTCCAGCACCCCTGTAAGTAGGGAAAGGTACACAGTAGGACTCTTGGGCCAGCCAGTCTAGCCGAAAGAGTGAGTTACAGGCTTGTGGGGAGATCTGACCTAAGAAAAATTGAGGTGGAGATGACATCAGCCTCCAGCCTCCATACACACACACACACACACACACACACACACACACACACTGAATTTTTACCAAGTAGGGAAGCAGAACTATCTGGAACAAGTGGGTCATTCAGGGGGGCCTTGAGATTAAGAGCTTACCATAGTCCCTGTGGTGAGCAGTCATTTAACCATGTTTTCCTTACCACAAGCAGCACACACACACACACACACACACAAGTGCACTTGGTGGGACGTGACAAGTATCTTCTGGGTGAAGGGCTAAATTTCTGGCAATGTGGCTCTCACTGTGGTCTTCTGATCTTCACTATACTGAGATAGAACAGGGGAGACCTCCTGGGGTTGAATACAGTCACTAACACCCACTATCTATGAGACAGTGGGCAAGTTGCTTATTTTTTTTGTATCAGTTTCCCAGCCATAAAATAAGGACAATGGCAATGTCTATGAAATGGAGTGATTAGGGAAATGAATGGAATTCATAAGAGAAGTACTTAGAATCATCTTTGTTGCATAAGTACTTTCTAACCTTTATGTGAATAAATGTATAAAATCAGCATAACTTTATGATTGCTATTTTCAATGACTCAGCATGATTTTATAAAAATGATATGCTTTTCTTCTAACTCCATACTGAGTCTGTGAGAGAGTATATAATTAGTGATGTCTGGAAGTTCACGAAGCCCAACATGTCAGTTACTTTTCAACTTAATGAGGCTTTTTCCTTGTTCATAGTCCAGGAATGTGGTCCATCATTGCAGGAACGATGTGGCAGAAGCAACTAGTCAATTTTGTGTTCACAGTTAGGAAGCCTATCAAGTATCATGGCCTACCCCAAGTGGCCTACTTCTTCCAGCAAAGCTCTGCCTGTTAAGAGGTTCTGCAGCCTCCACAACAGCACTATCAGATGGGGGCCAAGTGTTCAAACATGTGAACCTATGGCAAACATTTAGTATTCAAAACAATGCCCAGTAATTAAACTAGCATGGAAAAGAAACAGTAAAACTGTCTAGAGAAAGTGAAGCAAAGAAAAGGAGGTAAAACATACAGAAAGTAAATTCAGGACTCTCCATCAGCCCAGGCTGGTCACCACATCCTGAATATGACACCAACTTCTGTAACCCACTCAGTCACCAGAGCACCAACTTCTATAGCTCCTGCTGGTCACCAGATACTGAGTGTGAAGCAACTTACATTTTGCACCCAGTTAAGAAGATGAATTCAGAGAGAGCTGAGGAAAACTGCGGATGGGGCTTGTGTCATATTCCTCTGCTGCTCTTGCCTGGCTGTGCATCTGTTGGGATGGGGAAGGAAGGGCAAGGTGTTCTCTGTGTCCAGCAAGATCTCAATGGAAAGATTTTGGTCCTAACATGACAAAGATTTTGGAAAGCCTGCAGAAACTCAGTGGCTAACTGGGCCTGGTGGTACATGCCTGTCACCTAGGTAAACAGGAGGCTGAGACAAAATCACAAGTTTGCAGCTAGCTAGAGCTTCATAGCTAGACCCCTTTTCAGAAGAAAAATAAAAAGAGAGAAAAGGGATAACTACCGTGTCTTCACATTTTTGTGCCTGGGTGGAGGTTAAAAGCTTTTTCAATAATATCTGTAGAAAGCTAGCTCCATGAAATGGATGTTATTGTGTTGTTTGTGTTTTTATATCTTTCTCCCAACTGTGACGTTTTAATAGCAAATAGCTTTCAAAAGAAGTTCAATTGTCACTGATAGAAGGTAAACACAGAAGTAACCAAAATGGAACAAATGTCTTCTTTGTCTTTTATTTTAAAGTAGTAGATATTACTTATATAGATGGGCTTTATGTTTATAGCTGTATATAACGTATTTTGTCATGTCCATACCCACATACACACCCTCATTGCACTGTCTTATTCCCTTTCCACTTCTGGTGGTCCCTTTCATCTTCCCAGCTGGTCCCACTAAGGCATGTCTTTGTGTGTAACCCAAATGAGCTGCATTAGGTTGGTTTATAACAGCATGTATGTGGGATTTTACAGGAGCACAAGTGTATTACCAAGGACTTCACTGAAGAAAATCCACCATCCCAGCAACCCAGCGACCATCACCTGTATATAAACCCCTAGGGAGGTATGGGGGCTCCAGAGCTCCTACCCTCTCTATAGCAGTGTGTCCTGTCTGCAGACCCAGTTTTAAGCAAATCCCTTGCAGATAATCCTAACTGCTTGGGGCTCAGGCATGCAATGGCCATCCTTCTCCTTTTACATTCTTACACCTCCTCTTTTCTGTTATTCTCTGAGCTTGGATGGTGTGGGGGGTGTCTAGATGTCTCATTTATAGCTTAGCACTCAGATGTCACTTATTCTCATGCATTGACCAGCTCTAAAATTACCATTGCCCACTGCAAATGGAATTTTCTGTGACCAAAACTGACAGGAACAATCATACAATGATCTATGAGTATGAACACAGTTATTAAGATGGTATTCTGACAGCACATTGCATTTTTATAGAGTTTTACTAGTATTTATTAATTGTATGACACGATGGGTTTTTAATGACATCTTACATACACACAATGTGCTTTAATCATACTCACCCACCTCTATCCCCCAGTGACAATGCCAGCAGGCACAGGTCATCTTCTGGAGGGAGACACTGCTGTCAGTTCTTGCCAAACATACTTGAGCACAATTGTTACAGCTTCTGTGGGGCACTGTGCAGATGGGTAGGGTCATTGACAGAAAGGACAGGGGTAACTGTAACAGTGACTGTAACAATGTTTCATTCCTGTGTGATCCAGATGGAGCAGCTGACTAGTTTTACACTCTATATCTTTCCACAATACTTTCTTGTCATAAGTATTAAAAGTTCCACCCACCCCAAGAGGAAGTAGTGAATGTGGCATCCTACAGATGAAGAAACAGATCCTTGCAGGGGGTGGATCCTTATGATGCAACATTGAAGACAGCCCCCTCCACTACACACCTTATTCTCTCAACCATTCACTTATTAAGAAAATATGTAGCCTTTTGGTCATATAGTCTTTTGGTAGCCTTACACAGGCTGAACCACCCCTAGGTATGTGTGACATCTGTGGATACATAGCACCCTGGGGAAACTGGGCAATGCTGTTTCTAAAGACTCAGAAAACAAAGACATCTGTAAGGCAATCATAAAACAGACCTTTTAGTATTGATAGACAAAGACTGCTAAGGAGCCAGACCTGGAGCCCTGAAAATCAGCATCTGTTGAGGAGGTGACCAATAAGAGCTTTATTGGTGCAAACTCATCGGAGGATGCAAGGCCATAGATCATCACAGCTGTACAATCCTCTAGTGTCCACGAGCTAAAGCCCACAAGCTTTCTAATTTTCAGCTTCCAATTCTGGCCGGCCAAGGAGAGCTGAGTGGGGTGAAGGGGAAGAAACTATGGTGCTAACTGCTTTGACTTCATTCCCTTTGGAGTGCTAAAGGAGAAAGGCCTCCTCAGTAATGACTCACGGTCCCACTCAGCACACTGGGATACCAGACAGGGAATTCAGCATAAGCACAAGCACATTTCTCAGAGGAACCAACCCTCTCATCATCCAAGACTCCAACGCTGAAAGGAATGCACACAAAGTCTAAATCACAGCTTGCCAGGGAAGGGAATTCTATGTAGGCAGAAGTCAGCTAATCTCATAATGTGTTTTTGTGTGCTAAGTGATATTTCAGCTTGTAAGTTGTCTGAGCCTCATGCACTGGATTGCCACCAGCCTCCAGAATGGTAAGAAAAGAAAATGATCACTTATGTATCTTGGTGGCTTATCGCAGAACACGGAAGAATTAATGTATTTATTCTTTCTTCTGAGATTAAATGTAATTGCTTTAAAAAGATAATCATGCCATTGTTTGAATTGTATGCATTTCTTATGAAGTGCTAAGACATTTTCCTGTAGCCTGACAAAGCGTATAGTCTCTTATCCTCATTTCCCTGTGGATAAATACTTTGTTAATTAATAAAGTATTATGTGAGCACTTAGTGTCTGCATTTAACAGTGTGAGGATTTCATTCAGATTATGATAATAGATTGTTCACATCATTTCTTGCATTAATTACAACTTCTTTCTGTGATTTCATTGCAAACACTCTCTGTGAAAACAGAGGGCTTTTGGATTATATACTCTTGTTTGACTGCAGAAGGACCACTAGGAAAATATTATTATATGGAAGACCTCTCCCTAGGACTTGGATCAAAAGACAGAAATGGAGATTCAATTATTGCAAATCTTAGAGGCAACGCAATTAGTCTGCCCTACTTGAATCAAAACCAAGCAAGTTGGGAATTTTTCTAGAAGCTGATATATCTTAGGAACAATTTATGAAATTGGTATTCTACATCATGATACCTTAGGCATAATTATGAGAGAAAAATTAAAAGGTTTCCTCGTAATTGGAAAATGAGGAATTCAAATGAAGCAAATATGTGGTGCGGGTATAAATCTCAGGCCTCAGGTGTGCAGGAAACTTTACTTTCTTTATTTTCTCAAATCAACTTAAATCTGACTCCTCCTACTACGCTGCTAGTGTAATCATAATTATTAGGCCTCACCCCCAGTGTTGAGATCTTAGGTAACTGCTAGAAATAAAGAAAACTTGCATCATCACTGTCAGCTTGTGGTGGGTACCAATGAGGCAGTACACAGTGCTCAAGACCTCAGATTTGAATATGTTGTATCCATGCTTGGGCTATTTGACATACTGTGGAATGCAGAGAACCTCACATGTGCCTTGCAGGAGTGATCCTCCCAGCTACATCTCCTAGAAGCATTCCCTTGTCACTCTGCAGAGGAGGGACCTCCTACACTGCTTCATGCTGCCCTGTTCTGCATCTTGCCTGTTGTTAGAAACGTTTCCTTTCTTCCCTGCATGCTCTTTAACTCTTAAGACTTCTCTTGGTCAAGTAAACAAGTTCCAGGCAATGGAAGACATCTTCCAGGCCAAAACATCTCAGAAGAATGTTTGCAAGAGAATAAATCATGCACATCAAATAAAGTTGAGAGAGTTGAATACAAAGGGCAAGCAGATACAAATGATTATCTTGATAGCAAATCCTAGAACACACGTTATTTTCCAAAGACACGAACTTTTTGTAAGAAGTAAATTTTGTACCATAAAATTCTGCTGTTATTATTCCATGCAAAAAGAGAAATTATTTGTATAAACAAGACTATTACAGGTTCAAAATTTACAAAGGCCCAAAGTTGATGTTTTAGAGTAGTGGTTCTCAAACTGTGGGTTTGACCCTCAGATAGCACAATCCTTTCATGGAAGTTGCCTAAGGACACCGCATAGCAGATATTTACATTATGATTCTTAACAGTAGAAAATTACTGTTATGAAGTAGCAACAAAAATAATTTTATGTTTGGGGGTCATCACAACATGAGGAACTATATTAAAGGGTTGTAGCATTAGAAAGGTTGAGAACCATTGTTTTACAGGGTCATGCAATAAAAAACTGAAATGAGCTAATCTCACACAAACAAACAGGGTATATTTTCTCTCTTATGTGAAATTCAGGCACAATAAAAGGACATAAAAAAGGAAAGATATTTGAGATGTGAAGGGATAAGGGGGGAAACAGAGCTGGAGATGTGGTTGGCAGTATAAGCGCATAATACTCTTGCAAAGGATCTGAGTTTGTTTCCAGAACCCACATTGGACAACTCAAAACAACCTAAACATGGCAGAAGAAAAAATAGCCTAGGTAAGGAATGCATAGAATTTTGAACAAGAAAAACAGACTAGTTGCTTTGTTAGGGACTGAACAAAACAAAATCAGCAGATCAGAAGCTAAGACATGTGTGAGGGGGCACTGAGGTAGACCTATGGGAGTGGCTGACATCAACTTCTGCTGAGTTTGAGACCACTCAAAGTTTGTTCTCCCCACGTCAATGTCTATATTTAACAGCAAGACAGGCACTGGGTAAGAAGAAGGACAGTAACTCACCCTATAACATACAGTGCACATAGTAGTCAGGTTGAAAAAGAAGAAAGCAGAAAATGGTCTTCAAGGGTAGGATTACAGGGCTGTGTAGCCATACTCTTACTTTCTCTCTCTTTTAAATTGACTCTGAACACCACCCTGCATCACTGGCCTGAGAGATTAAAGGCATGGTGTAAGTGCATTGGGAACTTAGCACACCAGATACTGGGTTGTTAGCTGAACATGTTTGACTATGCTGTTTCTCTGGGGGTCACAAAGTTACTCACATAGTGAGATATCCTGCATGTACTGCCTTCTTTTTCTTGTCTTAATTCTCTGCAGGAATCATGTGCCCAATAGATTTGCAGTTCATCTTTTGCACAGATATGGTTTTGGGAAATCCTCACCTTCAGTTGAGGGCTTATCCAACTCTGGTTGATTCTTTCAGATGCATGGAGTAATAAGGGATGAAAAGTAACAGAGACTTGCTGAGTAGAAGTGGAGGGAAAGCAGGACCTCTCTTCACTCAAGCAGAGATTTCTCCAGCAGTATTGTAGGCAACTTATTCAGACAGGAGGACTCTGCAGGATGAATGGGTTCCCAGTCATTTTGCCTCCAGAGCAACCTGCAAAGAATACATTTAGTAACCCAAAATTGCTTGTGCATTGTAAAGTGTGCCACTTGGGGAACGGATAGCTGCTAATTATCTAGACTAATGATATTTGAGTATATGATGTTTATTTTTATTTTTTTTTAAAAAGTACATTCATGTACATTAAAAAGTACATACATTAAAAAGTAGAGTCCAAGTATCTACTAACTACTTAGAAAAAAAATGTCAAAAACTCAGAATTTATCTATTTTTATGTACAACTACCCTTTGGTACTTAAAGCATGGAGTGGTTTTAGTATGGCAGCCACACCATCTTGCTTCCACTGTGAGCAGAAAGGGAGGGTACCTATATGAGGAGCCCAATACTTCCCAGAAATCCTAGACATGTTTATGGGCTATGCTTATGTTCCAGTGCCAGCCATAGCTGCAGTTTACGATATTTAGCTAGGTACATTGCCATCCAGAACAAGGAAGACAGGATTGAATGGTTAATATTAAGTCAACACTGGTCAGACAGTGGTGGCATATGCCTTTAATCCCAGCACTGGAGAGGCAGAGGCAGATGGATCTCTGTGAGTTTGAGGCCATCCCAATCTACAGAGCTAGTTTCAGGACAACCAGAGCTACACTGAGAAACCCTGTCTCTAAAGAGAAACAACAACAAAAAATGTCAATCTAGCTAGGCGGTGGTGGCGCACGCCTTTAATCCCAGCACTCGGGAGGCAAAGGCAGGAGGATCTCTGTGAGTTCAAGGCCAGCCTGGGCTACAGAATGAGTTCCAGGAAAGGCACAAAGCTACACAGAGAAACCCTGTCTCAAAAGCAAACAAATAAACAAACAAACAAACAAACAAACAAAATGTCATTGCTGTCACTGTCATCCACATGAGGTATTTCTAAAACCCAATGGCCTCAGAGCTGCCTGGAGTACCCTTCAAAGATCATTTGTAGAACAAATTTCTGAAGAATAGACCACAGGTATAAGTATGTGGCTCTTCTAGTGACTTCGTGCCCTTTAAGGCCACCAACATTGTGTTTGTTTGGTGGGGGAAGGCATCAACAGAAACTAGTATGTGGCTAATATAAAAATAAGAAGACTAAAACTGCCCAATGATATCTAAGGGATAAAAGGAGCTAGAAACATACAGACAGATGGACAGAAGTAATAGACTTCAAAAAAGTAAAAGAAGCTATAGAGGTAATTCCCAGAGTCCAGTAATGAATGGTGTTTCCACTCACATTCACAGCCTTGAAACTTAATTACAGAAGAGATGTGCTTTCCCACAAACCTCCAGAAGTTCCCATCCATTGTCTAAGATGAGGCTGTGTGACTTTCAGGACTGAAAATGAAGTTCCTAACTTACAAACTTCCCATTTTAAGTGTAAGAAGATTGCACTTGCCATGGCATCTTGCCTGTGCACACATTAGGTGTGTGCGTCCATGTTCACATGTGTATGCACATGGGAGGAAACCCACACCTGCCAATGAGCAGCATCCTGTAGGTCAGCCATTCCAGAGCCAGAACTCACATTACTTTCCCCTTTCTATGGAACCAGACATGCCTGACAAACCATTCCCCTGAACGTCCCTCCAAAGTTTACTTCAAAGTAATGAATAACATTCCCACTAAGATATGACATCATTATGCTTCCGATGTTTATACTTTGTGTAATATGTGCAGTAACACTTTGGATCCCCCCCCCCCCATAGACAACAAAATGCCTGTGTTGTGAGTGACTGACTTCTGAGCTAAGCATCCTCCATCTTAGGAAGTTCAGCTGTGTCCTCTTGCAAAGGATCATCCCATCTTTGTTGACTGTTTACATCCCTTTGTGGAAGGGTACAGAGGGTCACAGAACTCTCATCTGAGCCTACAGATGTTCCCACCTGTTGTATCCAATTCTGCCTTAACTGTGCATGGCCTGGGGGAAGTGCTAGGTAATGCAGGCCAGGGAATATTAGGGGAGGGTGGCTGCATCTATGCAGCTGTGGAGAAGCCCTCATCTTTGCTGGATAAAGGCTTTCCAAGTTTGGCCTGTTTAGGGGGAGAAACAGCATATTCCTATAAGTAAACCATCATCTGGACTCTATAAGGAAGCCTGATGAACTCATTGATTCCTCAGTGTGAACTTTGGCAGAATCATGCCTTGGTTTGTCATTGGGTAGACATGTAGAAGGGTAACTTGGTTTATGCCTCCCCCAAGGAAGGGATTTTAGCAACAGATGGTGACATAATAATAATTCTTCCTAGATTCCTAACTGTTCTTTTCTCTATATGCATCTGTGTCTCTTACTACATATACAGCATATACAGGACAATGTTAGAAATATCCACTTTCTATATATAATGAGAAACCAGGATATCCATTGGGACAGTGCTAAGACATGCTTGCCCATACATTACTGTTCCAGCTGTAAGGATGGCATTTACAGTAACATGATATTTATTGCTTATTCTGAGAGGTAGAGGGCATGCACCTCTTTCTGTCAGGTGCTTTCCAGAAGAACTGCTTGATGGCATGCTGATGGCACAAAAAAACTTCCAAACAAATTTCTAGATTTTATTGTCAAAAACTGGTCTGCCCATTGGTACAGCTTCTCATATTTCAAAATGACAATAGGAGGTATTTCTATAGGCATGTCTAACAGAATACAGTGGTGGTTGCAGACTATTATAGAGTTTCATTGTGTTACCTCACTGTCTTAAAAGAAAAATAAACCTAAAATGAGGATTTATTGTTGTTTTATTCTGTTCTGCAAGGGCACTTCTGGAAGACCTACATTTAAAGTTTACTTCCGGGATGGTTGAGCACAGTTGCATCAAAGTTTCTGTAGCACTAAGCATGACAACAAATGTCCTAGGTCTCCTGATACATCACCTGTATTAACTGTGATCTCACAATCTGACACAAATGCCCATAGGAAAAATCACAGCATATATCTCCTCTGTATCATGTAATAAAGGTTGCTGCAGATCTGATATGCATCAGTTAATTGGCGCTATTTCATCTGAGAAACTTTAAATATTTACCTTCTAGTCAAAGCAGCTTCCTAGACAGAGAGCCCCATAAATGAAGGCTTGATATTAAGTTGACCATAAGAAATTGTTATTTAGGGCCTGGAGAGATGGATTAGGAGTTAAGAGCATTTGTTGCTTGCTCTTGAAGAGGACAGGAGTCAGATTCCCAGTATCCATGTCAAACAGCTTACTACCACCTGGAACTTGAGCTCTAAAGAATCCAGTGCTCTCTTCTGGCCTCCACAGGTACCCACACACATGTGAGTGCACACACACACACACACACACACACACACACACACACATTAAATAAATATTTCATTTTAGTTTTTTATTGAAAATAGATTTTTAAATATAACATGTTCTGATTATAATTTCCCCTCCTTCTGCTCCTCTCAGTTTCTCCCCAGAACCCTTTCATCCAGATCCACCCCCATTCTGTCTCTCACTAGAAAATAAACAGACATCTAAGGTATAATTATAAAATAAAATGTAATATAATAAGGTAAAACGAAAACAAACAAATCAGAATAGGAAAAAACAAACAGAAGGAAGAGAATCCAAGAAAAGGCACAAGAAAGGGATATATATAGATGCAGAGAATCACTCCTTCACAGAATCAGGAATCCCCTAAAAACACAAAACTGGAAGCCATAATACATGCAAAGGACCCATAGGATAAAAATTAAAAATAAAATAAAATTTTAAAAAGAGAGAAAAAGTAAGAAAGAAAGAGAGAGAGGGAGGGAGGGAGATAGGGAGGGGAGGAAGGAAGGAAAGAAGGAAGGAAGGAAGGAAAGAAGGAAGGAAGGAAGGAAGGAAGGAAGGAAGGAAGGAAGGAAGGAAGCCCTGACATGACACTGTGAGACAAAGAACCTCCAAAGATACCACTGAGTTCATCAAAAAAATGTTTGAGATATTCAGCTTAGCTGAAAAAAATAAATAAATCTTAAAAGAAACTTTCAATTAAAAAAAAGTCAGAAGTGGGTAAAAGATGAAAAAGACTACTTCATTTGTCTCATTTAAATACTTGGCTCTAACTACAAAATAACTTTGGATAAATTTTAACTGCCTCTCAATTTTAACTCAGAATGGAACCAGGGAAAACACTCAATTTTATAGTTATAGAAAGAGATGTAGTATTGCATAGATATGAGACAGCTCTGGCTCCCACTGTGGCTCTTCCATTCCCAGGGTCTTGCATTAGCTCTTTGGAGGAGCCCTGTGGTACTCACTGTGACTTTCATGGATTCTGTGATTCTGAGAACAAGTTTTCATGAGAAAGATGAACATGTGTTCGTGTTGCATATGGGTAAACAGGAGCCACCTGTGATCGAATGACTTCCTGTTTTCACCACCTCAGGAGTGGCAGTCTGCAGACCATCAACCTCAAGTTGATTCAGCTCTGACTGCCTCAGTCTGGTCTGTGACTGCTCCCAAGCAAACAAAATGCCAGTCTCCACTCTGCTGTTCCTTTCTTTCTCACCTTGACAGTGGGACAAATAATCATATCTGCTTCATCCAGTTGTCATGGAGATTGAGATAGATTTACATACATGAAGTATTTGGAACACTATGTGTGTCAGAAAAACACTACACACATTAGCTATCATTAGAATCTTTACTCAAAAGCTTCCTGTTATGAGAGACACTTTGATGAAGGAGCTTGCACCTGAATTGTATTACAATGAGTTTTTCATACACAAGAAAATAACAGTATGAAAATATAACAAGGGGTGGATGCCGAGTAGGTGTGTAACATCCTGCAGGAAAGGAGGTCTTATGTGCCACCATCCATGGACTCCATCCACATTCCTCTTGCTTTATTGTCTCATGCTGGCCTGAAGAATAATGTAAAAGAATCATGGAAAAGCCAAAATGTTTATCACAGCACCTGGAAGCAAGCATGCTGTGGGCAGGTGCTGAGAATATCCTCTCCATTCCTGGTGCCAGAACACCTCAGCCCTTGCACAGCCACCAAGCTGGACTTGGACCCTACAGTGGTAGCCCCTGCCAACCCAGCATGCCTGTTTGCTGGTGCCGTGTTGTAGGAATGGAGATTATAAAATGAGTGCTCTGGCTGCATACCACAACCTGTGCTTTCTACACAGCCAGTGGATGTGAGCTGCTGATCTCTGAGCTCATACCTCTTGCAGGAGGGCCAGGTATGAAATGCTCAGGCTGACAGATTTGGCGAGTCAATTACCAACAGACTGTTCCTTCTAAAGATCACAAACGGTACCTAAAGAAGATTGCTGTCTGTCCACTGTCCTTTATAAAAGGTCACATGTACTTTACCAGCTACATATCTCACTGTTTTATATGTCAATCACCAAAAACACTTGATTCTCTGGTGACCAACACTTTTCTTCTGAGTTATAACCTTCGAAGTTGAAGCTCTTTCTTTGGGAGCCCTAGGAAGCTGGAGAGTCAAACAGATGATGGATGAGTCATGAAATATCAAACCCAGGGTCAGGGGAAGGGGTCATTTGTATTATTTGCAGCTGTTTGTTCTTAGTCACCCACAGAAATGGAGACCCTCATTGGAAAAGATAGAAAGTTTGCATGAAAAAACAATAAAACATTGGATTATGGTTATGTTGGGTGATAAGATAAAGTGTTGTTTTAAATGGAAACATTAGTGAGGGTGGATTGAGGAGAAATTCAGAGAACTAGATAAGGCTCAGAACATAAGTTTGGCTAACCTAGGATCTATATCCACACAGGCTGAAAAAGCACGGTGTTTCATTCATAAGACAAGGGTTCAAGAGTTTTTCTTGAGTGAATATATAATAATTCCTTAAAGAAATTAATCAAATAAGACATTTTAAGCTTCTATTATTTTTCCATAAGAAAAAAAACATAGCATAAACATGCATTAGAATAATTTTAACAAATGACACTTAGTCTTAAGTTCATTTTGTGAAATAAAACTGGTATTTTAAAAAGAATAAATGAAAAATAGGGTTAACAATGTTAAAATTAATGTATTCATGAGTGAGCAGAACTAATTGGTATGCAGTACCCTTTTAATATATATATAATATATGTTTTGAATTTATGTCTTTAACATCCTACTACACACACACACACACATTATATATATAATATATAATATATATACATATATATATAATGGGGATGTGTGTATGTGTGTGTGTGTGTGTACATATACACACATATATATCCTAAGGTTCAAAGAGGAGAATCTCCATGGCCTCTTTGTAACACTTCTCTAGATTTTCTGAAAGTTGGTTGGAATTCCCATTGATGCTTGTTAAGGGATCAATGTACCTGAAAATTCATTTGTTGGAAAACTAACCCCAATGTGACAAGTATTGAGGGGTGCTAAGTGCCTGGGGAATAGATTTGTGATGTAAGGATATGTTTTGTGTCTCTTCACATCCTCCAGCAATGGAAGCTACACAGGTTAGCTCTGTGTTGTAGCTCCGGTATTGTAGCAGGACATACTTTTCTCAAACTGTCAGCTAGGCATAGGATAGATTCACCTGAGTCTCAACTGAGTGATCACCCAGATCCTATTGGATTGTGGGCATGTCTGTGGGAGACTGTCTTGTTTCTTAATTGATATAGGAAGACCCAGGTCACTGTAGGTAGCACCATCCCCTGGCATTTGGTTCTGGGCTGTATAAGAATGTTAGGTAAGCACAAGTCTGTGAACGAGCCAGCAAGCAACATTGCCACTGCTGCTCTTCCTTTGGCTATGAGTTGTTTTCTTGGTTGGAAGTTATGCTATATAGAATAGCAGCAGACCTGCTTTCAAATTCTTCCTTAAGCTTCTCCCCCGACTTCCCCCAATGAAACTATAAATAAGCTGAAATAAACTATTTCTTCCAATAAGTTGCACATGGTCAGAGTGTTTTATCACTGCAATAGAATGAAACTAGAAAACAGATTAAAACCATATCCAATCCAGGATTGCAGAATTCCCAAGCCTGGAGAACTCAGAATTAAACAGACTTTTTCATTGTTGTGTCTCTTCTCAGAATCTTGAACCAAAAGTCTTACCAGTCTTTGACAGAAACCTGTCATTTGGAAAATTCATTTCCAAATCTGAGAGTACACCCTTCTGAAGGGACCACCATGGTTAGAGGAGTGTTACAAAGAGACCCCAGAGAGTCTCTTCTTTGAATCGTAGAATATACTAATAGACTTCATCGAACAGTAGGTATTGTTTTATATGAAACACTCCAAAATACTGTTTGAAATTTTAACTGTCATGTATGTAAAATGTATTATTGCTTGTAATTATTAAAGAAAAAAAACTCAAAGTGGTTACAGGCTCCACCCAAAGCTACACAGTCAGTATATTATCCAGATAGATTTTAAACACCTGTATTAACTGTTGTTTTATACAATAAAGGCATCTTTCTGCATAAGTATTATTAGGCATCCAAGATCCTCACTGTACATATTCTTCTATCCTATAGAATTGAATTAATTAATAACAGTAAAGGATATTCCTGACACATTTAATACTTGCTTTTAGAGGCTAGTGTTAAAAGCAGACTGATAAGGAAAACAGTGGAATAAAATCATTCCATACAAGCCAGGAAATAACCAGATTTGGTTGCTGAGTAAGACTTGAAAATTATGTTCCTGACTACATTAAAACACCATCTTCTGACTTCCCCCGCTTTGCATTGTTACCTAGCCAGATTCAGATTTGATTTAACAGGCATGAGTTAAAGAAAAAAACATCTACAAACCATCTCTGCAATACTGAAGGCCGCAGACACCTTTTGTACCCAAGTGCCATCCGCACAGGCCTCACTTTGCTATCCTCACTTTGCTATCCTATAAAAGCCTCTGTATCTCTAGTCCTTGAGCTATTACTTGCAAATTACAGTCTAAGCTTGTTTTGTGGTGGGAACAGTCCCTACTACTTTCCCTTGGCCTTCATTTTTGTATTTACTGGCATGGGCTGCACAAAACAATGAATTTCATTATGAGAATTTCATGTATCTCTTTCAGCATAGTTCTTTCAAGTCATTCATTCATTCATTCATTTATTTATTTGTTTGTTTGTTTGTTTATTAATTTTTAGTGTGTGAGCATGCATAAGTGCAGATGCTGGTGGTGGCCATCAGATAGCATCAAAATCCCTGTAGCTGAGTTAGATTGAGGCACAGGATAATGAGCACACTCTGCTCAACATTCTACTTGTTAGACTTTCATATCAGCATCATCCTTTAGGAAGCCTTCCTTGAGGAGGCTGTAGCCTTTCAATTTAGATGCAATTCGGCACATCCAGCTGCAGTGGGAAGACAGTAGTGGATGTGATTGATATATGAATCAGTGGGCTTCAGTAAAGGCAGAGCATCTCTTGAAGTGTGTTTGGGTTTTACCTGAACAGTTGAGTGCTTGGACAGAAGAAAAGGAATGGATATTCAAAGAAGAGGTTTTCTTCAGCATAATACTCTCAGATTCATCTACTCCACTGGGACTCCTGGGGCTCTAGGCTGCTAGCATTTTGATTGAAACTGCACCATAAGCTCTTTTTGGTTTTATTCTGCCAGTCTATACTGCAGATACAGACTTTTCCCTCTATAATTATGTGAGCCAATTTCCCTCGATAGACAGACAGACATAATGTTCATAGAATGTTTTACTGGTTTTGTTCTTCTAGAAAGTCTTGACTAATCCATCAACCAGAATAGCTTGTGAACCAGGCCCACATGTTTTCTATTTCCAATTATTAAGTATATTAGTTTCAATTCTATACCCATGTGTTAAAAACCAACCCCAGGGTGTACCTGTAGACACAGTGGGGTCTCTAAGATAGATTTGCAAGTTCCTATTGTATCAAAGGGGTCACAATGCCACTTTGCAGCCATTTGATTTCAGTGCTATCTGTGATTGTATACATAAGAGCCATCAAAAGACCTTAATGTGCTCTCCAGAGTTACTTTGCCAATTAGCCATAAGGCCCTTCAGAGAAAGACTAGGTAAATTGCTATTGCGTGTCCTGGCTGCTGAGTTGCAGGATAGTTCATCAAGGGATTTAGAAAACCCTTTCATTAAAAAATAAAGCTGTCACCTACCTGGTCTAAGAACTGTTCCTGTGTGGAGCGGAATGAAGAATTCTTTCATTTATTTTTCTCATAAATCTTCTTGGATACTCACTTTCTTTGAGATAAGGTCTCATGTAGCCCAGGCTAGCTTCACATTCACTATGTATCCAAGGTGGTCATCTTCCTGATCCTCTTGCTTCGCGCCCGCCCCACCCCCCACCCCGCTCCCCACACCTGCTGAGACTGTAGCGCTGCACCACCACGCCTGGCATGACTTTTGATCTTTGATTGCTATAGTAGGCAAACAGGACTCTTATTGACTGCCCATCCACCTTCCTCTTGGGTACACTGCACTATATATGCCTTCGTCAGAGATACTGTAGATTGAAGCCATCTGATTCATGCTGGCCTTGATTCTCACCTTGTAATTGCATCTAATTTGGTGTTATACTCTCTGTCCTGGTTCCCAATTATCCCCAATGTCATAGACAACTCCTCTCCTATAAATAGCAGGAAATCATTCCACTGAGCTTTTCAATGATGCCAATGTCCCTCTCCAAGAGTTTCCTTACCACGCTTGTGATGGAAATATCCTCAAGTCCCTTCTGAGGAATAGAGTTAGCTAAAAAGTTTTCTGGTCTGTCAGATTATATTTAATAAATTCATTTTTAGCACAGTTTTCTATACTTCTAAATCCTACTCAGTACATGTGGGTCTCCATGTCTGCCTTATTTAGTCAATTATTTCTAACCTTAAGGAGCCATCCCAGGTCAGGAATGGTAAGAACATGAAAGCCAAGAAGAGAAAGAAATCCTTTCCCATTTTTAATTGATTCTTTGTATTATTCTGTATGCTGTTTGTACAATACAATAGCCACTAGAGCCACGTGACAAGTTAGAGTTAAATGAATTTTAATTAAATCAAATTTAAAAGCCAATTTTTCAGTCACACTAGCCTCTTTCTAAGTGCCCAGCAGCCATTTACTACTAACATCTGCCTTATTGGACAGAGAAAACAGAAGATTTTCTTCACAGAAAATTCTCAGGAAGTACTGCTCTACATCATTGTAAAACTCTGTCCGTATAACGCCATTGTTAGTGATCGTTGATTTAGCCATGACACTATTACCAGTTCTTCACAATTCTTTCTAACAATAACTCTCTGAGGCAGCACCATCAGTACCACAGGGAGAAACCTCAGCAGATGAAGACATTTCCCTAATTCCATATTCATGGTGCTCCAAAGGCTCATGGGTAGGAATCTTGGCCCTCACCTTATCGATACTGGGGTTTTAAGGAATCTCTAAGATGC